>APFE031233944.1:45241-66074 GCA_000404065.3 Pinus taeda
TGGTCTTGGAAAGGTTCAACCAGTTCAAGCCCTAACTCCTTATATCCTGACCTTGTTGGGGACATGCAAAGAAAAACAGAGAAAAAGCAGACCGCTCTGATACCACTGATCCGGATTTAAATAGGAACGCAACAAATTACCGAGATAACCATATACACAAAGATGCAGCGGAAATAATACTTCATTTCATTAATGGAAAATACTGAAACATGCTTACAATCAGAAATGGAAACAAACTAGCTAGGGCGATGGTAGCTTATCTCTGAGAAGAGATGTGATGGGTACATGCCTCTGAACTGTTCCAAACTGTGTTACAATGAGGCTCGAAGGCCTATTTATTGTTGAGAAACAATGGAAAACCCTCCACATTCCAAAACCTAACCCCAGAAGATGAAACGCCAAATTGTGGGCCCCGTTTTGGGTAAATTGGTACATCAATTTCCCGGGGTCGTAACTTTGGCATACGATCTCCGTTTGACGCGTATGATAGCTCGTCAGAAAGAACTATCCGAGAACTACCACTTTGGAAGGGCAACATTGGTCCATAGAGACCCATGTTGCCCCCAAATTTCCCAAAAAACGTCGTTTAGGGCCTCAAAACGGCTCCGGAAGTTTAGGACCCGAAAAGCTGCTAAAAATAGTAAATTGTGCTACAATTTAGGAAACTAAAAAGCTAAAAGAGACAATTGTGGGGGTCCAAATGGGATAGGTGGGTGGCCACCAACATCCACCTGGATCAACTGATTTGGCTTTCTTTGCTAGGGGTGCCTTCTCTTTGACCTATTTTGTGGTTGCCTTGGGTGTGCCCTCACTTGGGCTTTCTTGGCCTTTTTTCCAGCCTTTTTTCCTTTTTCGCCCTCTCTGTTTTTGCTGTTGTCTCCTTTTCTGTCTCATGCTCAGCTGTCATGTAAAATTCCTCTTTTTCCTTCTGTTCTTCCTCTGTTGTGCCCTCTGTTTGAATGTCTTGTGCTCCTTCATCAATGTTCTTCTCAATTTCTTCAGTTTGCATGGTGTTGAGTTTGTGTTTTAACCAAAAAAAGAGAAAATGCTCAAGTGGAAAAAAGCACAGTCAATCACTGAAATAGAGGACAACTGAATTCGGTCTTTTTTGAACCTAAGAAGGAATTTTTCATGTGCTCTTTACAACATCAAATGGCAGTAATTCCCTTGTGTTAAAATTGTTGTCACCTCGAATTGGTCTGTTTGTTTATGAAAGAAAATTTTCACAGATCAGAGCATAAGGACACTGGTTTTCTCACACATTGATAGACATGTAAATTTGGGTTCTTCCACACACAGGTTGGTCTGTTGCATGTCTTCCTTGCAAGGGAATTTTTTATTTTCTTCTTTTTCTTTTTAAAACTGATGAGGAGATTTCGGAAGTAGAAGAAAAGAATGGGTAAACTCATTGAATCATGCAGGCAGACTTCCACTATTCTCAATGCATAGGCAGACTTTTTACTCTCATTTTTCAATTTAATGTCGTGTTCAATTCACCATTTTGCACCAAAAAATCATGCGCAAAGAAGTTTCCCCGATCCTACCTCATTTTGAACTTGAACTTCGCTAAAAATCCCAGGTTTTTTTTCTGCATGGCTGTTTTCTGTGTTTCCTGCAGAAGAATTCCTGTAGAAACTCCTGTAGAGCACCCCTCCGCCTCTAAATGAGCCTGATACGTAGCAGAATCTCGAAGATAGGTAGAGAAACTGGTGGAGGATGACTAGTTAATCATTTTGTGCAAACTTCAGTTGAGGATGTGGCATGTGCAAATGAACAGCAGTTTGTGAGTTTCAGCCGAGCGTTCTTTAATTGCTACGTGACTTGTGGTGAGGTGGCAAAAATGTGTGTTGTTTTCATTCGAACTGCAGTGATGTTATGAACTGTATGTTCTCTTCTATCTGTTAATCATTTGATGTCCTGTGCACTGGAGTTCAACACGTCTACCACTACCTGTGTTTTTCAAATTTCACATGAATGACTATACACGTGCGGTGGTGATCGCTGGATGAGCGCAATCAAATCTGGCTAGCTTTCTGGCTGAATCCCACCATCTCATTCGTTCATGCAGTGCTTAGATTAGATTCATGTAATAGAGGAACAAGTTTTAGTCACATACCTAGAAGTCGAATGGTTGTTGTGAGGTGTTGTGGCCTTTCATTTGCTGCATGCACTGGTTTCTATGGTTGTATTATGGCTTGGTGGCTAATTCATGGCTATTTTTTTCTTGTGCAGGTATCCTCTGGAAGGATCCATGCTGTAGGAGCTGGCTTCACATTCAGATCTGCACTCTCAAGCTGCTGCTGCTAAATTTTCACAAGACCGAAACTTTTTTTCGCCATTGCTCTTGAATGATAGATCAGATCGATCTAAAACTTGCTGAGCATGTTCCTATCATCATTATGCACCTCCCATACCAAAATCGCGATCAATGGATGCACAGATTTCGAGGAAAACGAGAAATGGCTGAAGCTTACAGAGATCAATTTCTCTGAAACCGTGCATCGGAATCAGGTGAAACTGCTTGGGTAGGTTATTATCACCCATATGCATCTCCCCATGAAATAGATTTTGAAATGGATTAACGGATATGGAGAAAATGCAAAAATGGTTGACAGTGATGGAGGCGGATTTCTTAGAAACCATGCACCGGAATTGGCTGAAATTGCTCGGGCATGTTTCCATCATCCCTGTACAACTCCCTATAAAATGGTTTTGTAAATGGATCCATGGTTTTCAAGTTATGGAAAAAACAAATTCTGTTTTATGTATTTTTTCTTCAAAGCATTCTGCAAGTTTTTGCATGGCAAAAAAACTAAGCTTGGGCTGTGATGCAGGCATGGAGATGATGGAGGAGGAGTCTGAAAATTATAAGAGGACTTCTGAACCCTTGAAGAAGCTATCATGTTCACCAAACTACCTTTTTCCAATCCATTTTTAACTTCTTGTAATTTCTACAAGAACTTCCTGTAGAAAACACAGTTTTCATAAAAGAAGCACAATGAGGTGGAAAAAATGATGGAAAAGGGTGAGGGATGGAAACATAGATGTGTGCAAGCTTCAAGGACATAGTCCCAGCCTTCGGGTCCTCTTTGGAGATCAATTTGGGTTTTTTGTAAGCTTCTTGTAGAAGACACAGAACTTCCTGTAGAAAACACAGTTTTCATAAAAGAAGCACAATGAGGTGAAAAAAATGATGGAAAAGGGTGAGGGATGGAAACATGGATGCTTGCAGGCCTAACCGATAGATTCCAAGCTTTAGATTCCCTTCCAAAATTGAATCTGGCTCGCCTGAAGGTTCTACAGGATGTTTCTTGTAGAAATACAGAACTTCTTGTAGAAACACCTGTAGCTTCCTGTAGAAGGCCCAGAACTTCCTGTAGAAAGCCCAATCTCAACCCGACTGTGACCAAATCCTAGGAGAGGTGAGTGGCCATGGAGGGGATGTCTGAGGGGGTGTCCTTGAGCCTGGTACGAACCCCTGTCCTCCTTTTGCGCGCCCCTTTTTCTGCAAAGTATTCATTGCAACCTGCAATTTTTTGCAGAGATTAGTCCTGATTTCTCTCTTCTTTTTTTCCTTTTTTTTGCTGAAAACAAATAGGGCGCTTCAGGAGGTTTTCACCCTAATTGCCTGCCCTGGGAACCTCCAAGGGAGGTTTTCACCCAAGGAACTTCTTCTCTTTTTCTTTTTCTCTTTTTTTCTCTTTTTTTTTTCCAACCCATTGACCGCCTCATGGAGGTTTTCAATCAATGAGCCAATCTAAGGCGCCTCTGAGGAGGTTTTCACCTTAGATTTTTCCTCTTATTTCCATTTTTCCATTTTTTTTTTTTTACCCTACCCTACTTGAAAAACAAAATCATTCTCAAGTATAAGAATACTTCCAATGGAGCCATGTGCACATTGAGATTAGAGACAAAATGATGTGGAGGCTCAAAATACATGCTTTGATAGGTATCCAGATTTCAGAGAACAAATGATTTGACTTTGAAGGGATCGACCATAGCTGAGGAAGAGAGTACTGCTGCAACTTAGTGACCGTTTGAAACCATATCTCAATATAGCTCTGATATCCTTGGTCCTTTTGCTAATCTGGATCATTCTCCATATCTTCCTCTATCATGACCTTCACATCTTCCTCTTTTTGCTAAGTTTTCTCTTGAATACATGGAAGATTTGATGGTAACCATGAGGGAGCAGTCTCAATCTCTGATTTTGATGTCTTCTCTTCATCAAATGCAGCCCATGGTCCTTTGATCTCCTCTTTTGAATCTTCTTTTGTTGGATGTGGTCCTTCAATGCTTTCAAGATAATCTATTTTTTGCAATACTCTTCCTGAGCTATGGTGAAGATAATTGAGCTCAAGAGGAGTCATTTGGACATGTTGTGCGTCAGCATTGCAATCAGGTTTAACTACCCCAATGTGCGGGTTTGGAAATGGCAGTACGGGTAGCTGAGTGGGGGTGTATATTTGAGATGGATGCGGATGGGGTTGTGGTTGGGAAGGCATTTGGGGTTGCTTTGGTGGAGTAGGAGGCAATGGTTGTGGTTGAGCAGGCGGTGGAGGAAAATGAGCGAGAGGAGTGTTGTACTGGGGCCTCCACCCCTGATGAGGTGTATTCCACTGAGGCTGTGGCTGAGCATAAGAGTGAAACGAATGAGCAGCTGGTTGGGCATAATATGGATCTGTGAAAGAATAAGGAGGAGGTGTGAACCAGGAAGGATGAGCAGGGGGACCCCAAGAAGGCATGAAAGTGGCTTGATAGGGATCGTAGTAAGTCTCAGATGTCCCTTGCAGTTCCTGCTGGTAAGGTATGGGTCCATATGGCCTCCTTTGGTTCATATAATAGAGTGATTCAGTGGCTCCTTTGGTCCCAGTACAAAACAAGATTTAAATCTAAATAGCATATTTTATTCTAGGAATGCAGCAAAGACACATGAAAGTAAACAAAGGAGGCACTGGGCACTTGAGATGGGCCCAACCCCAAGAGCTACAGCCTCCTAAGAGAGATTAGAGCTGGTGCAAAGCTGGATTCATCTTTATTGATCAAAAGAATAGTTACATTCCAAAAACTATCTAAAAAGAAAAGCTTGAAAATGTGCTGAAATGCAAAGCTAATATATTGCCTAAAAATGACTAAAATCGAATTACAAACTAGCTAAATTTTGCCAAAAAAATGACTAACTACTGGCTAACCAAAATGAGGCCCTAAGCACTCTTATTTATACAAATTGAGGACCCCAACAGTCCTCCTAAACTTTAGGGACTCGACTGCCCAAAACTTGCAGTTAACAACAGTCCTACTTGACTTGCTTGGCTGCCCTTGTGATAATTGATTTGGTGGCCCTTGAACTCCGAGCTGATGGTGTAGAATTTGAGGTAAGGTCCCATAAATGAAGGGGACACTTTCCTATGAATCCTCTCCACGAATTTGTCTGCCAAGTGCTCATTTAAACCTTTGATTTTGTCTCCAAATTGACCAAAAAGACTACACAGAGCACACATTAGACTTGTTGGCATAATGACTAACCCAATTCACTCTATTAGCATAAATATAATAAAAAACATGCAATAAACTAATGAGAATGGTGGATTAAGTCGAATTAGGAGGTTGAATGAGCCCATATAATTATCCATTTTGGGGCTCATCACAGTGCTAGCTTCCTCTAATCACTGCTATTCTGATAAAGATCTTTTAATGTTCTCCACATGGAAAATGGAGTCTCCTTCCCATGGAGGCTCTAGACAATGTGATCTCGAACTCCCTCCAGGAGGATTCTCCTTGCTCTAGCCACACACTTTTTCCATTCCGCCAGTTGAGTAGCATCAGTTGGCTTCTGGACTTCTTGATCAATGAAGTCCTTTAGACCATTATCTTCTAATATTTCCTCCATGCGATCCTTCCACGCTATATAATTCGAATTTCCATCAAGGGCATATTCAAGTCTCAAACCATAGAATTCCATTGGTGAAATAGATGTGATAAGAACTCAATTCAATATTCAGAAACAACAAAATTCAACTTCTCCCTTCTTCTATACTGTTCTTCCTTGATCACCTGTACTCCAATACTATGTAGAATTTTCTCTACAAATCAACTAGCTCACTGATATCATCTGGAAATTTCACTTGCAGATCAAACTAATATATGCAATGTACTAAAGCATAATACTAGATCTACATCTGCCATAAACTTTACAGAAGCTTAATTGAACATGAGTAACATCAAGCATGAATAGATATAACTAAGAATGAGAAGTAATCAACCATAACACAGAATATATAACCTAGGACAACCTAAAACCCCATCTCTGTATTATCAATCAAGTGGAAATCCTCAACAACATACAAAAAGAATCAGCTCAAAATCTATCATGTTCTCTCTGTACTATGATGATTTAAGCTCATGGACTACCTAGGCCTGAATATATAGGCTACACAAGTCCTCCAAGCTCCTATTTCCTTGCGCAATTTTGATTGGGGTCCAATGTCATAAAATGTGTGAATTGGCCACATCATACCTGCTGTAACCTTAGGTCTAACTACACAATCCATAAGGAATAATATTCCTTCTGCATGCAAGGAATATTCACTAAGGAATATCCTAGCAACTGATAGTACATTATCCCTCCATCTGATCTCAATTGGGTCTCTGTCTGAACTGACATGCGTGAGTCATCCATGAGTGAATACTTAGTTATCTGAAATATAGTAGTTACATGCATGCAAGTATTAACTAACTGAACTCTCATTAATTTAACAAACTGTTAAATTAATCTAACTGGACTTGACTATGTTAAACTAAGTTAACCGATTACAACTCAATATAGAACTCATCCTTATCTCTTTAACTGATGGATAAATTCCTCAATTAAAAGATAAACTGTTGTATGTCCTCACATAGACTTCAAGTTCATAATTCCTTAACTAATTAACTGAAATTGAATTAATTAATTAATTTCCAAGTTGTTGTTAATATCAAATTTGAATTTTACTTCCTATTTCTATTCCAGGGACTGACTAAAATAGGAATCCACACTGAATTGCTAAAAATAGAACTTATATTTTTAAGACTTCCATTTTTCATTCCTTGTTGCCCAATCTAGCACAAGTACCCAAACTTCTATTTTTAGCAGTGCTATTTTTAGCACTTCTATTTTTAGCAATTTCTTGTTGCCATTTTTCAACAATGGTGCCAATCAATTTGTCTGTAGCACTGGACATGCTTGATATCTCAGGTTTAGTGTTTGCAAGTGAGGTGCATCTAGAAGCACATGGTAGAGGTATCCAGATTGCGTGTATATGAGCTCTAGTTGTTGATATTTGGCGATAGATTGTCCCTCATTTTTGAGGGAGGAATTTTATACATATTTCGAGATTTCTACCATAAGAGATCTCAAAAAGATGTCTAGAAGGAGATTTGCCTCCAGATGAGCTTTGCAAAAACTATGACATTTCCTCCACTCATGAATATGGTCCGATCTGTGAGTAGTAGATGTTTGTTTAAAATGGGTTAGGAGTTCCATTCCCAAGTCTTGGTAGACTAGGAGTTGGAAGAATGTAAAGAATGTTGTGGCTAGGGAACTGAAGTTCCCATGTGACCCAAAAGGTTGGTCTATGTACCATTTTTCTATGGGCCTTGTAAGGGTACATTGAAATAGTTGTAGAAAAATATTATCTTCTATAATACTATTGGATGAACACCAAAGGTGAAAGGTCATGAAATGGTTTCCTGGGTATTCTCCTTGTTTCCCTTGGAATTTTGGAACATCTAAAGGGAGCTTGGTGGGCATGGGTGGCCAATTTTGGCCATGTGAAATAGGGTCATTCATTAACTTTCTTAAATCAGAGAGATTTAAGGAAGCTCAAAACGAGACTTGCAAGTTTTCTTCCATTATAAAAGATTTTTGAACAATTATATGTGAAGGGGTTCCCTAGTGAGGATGGTTACCATGGTGAGAACCGCGTGGACTCCCAGGAGAGTAGTTGTGTTGGCTGGGGTAGCATGAGGGTTCCCCTGAGGGGTAGTTTGTGGAGTCCCATGAGGGGTAGTGAATGGAGTGCTTTGACAAGGAGGGATCCCAATCAAATTTTCACTGATAAAGGAAGATCGTAAAAAGGTGGCTATGTGGTGTCTTTTATGCCTAAACAAAGAGAGACCTGACACACCTTTTGGTAATGGAGGGAGGTTTTGAAAACGTCTGGAATTATGGGGAACCATGGGGTCCCCTATGGTTTCCAGTAGAGTATGTGTTACTTTGTGTGATGAGGGAAGGAGATAAGCATCAGAGCAAGTAAATCACATACATAAAACAAAGACAAAATAAAATGATTATTTTCCCATTAAATTATGCTATGTGATCAATCAAACAAAAATGGTTTTCATTCTTTTTTACGTAATATGATAAAAGATCCTATAAATACCTATTCGTCCTTGCCACTCTCAAAGTAACTAGGCTTTGTGGAGATATCTTCTGATGGGTACTGGGGCAATGCCCCGAGAGAACAGGCGATACTTTCCAGCAGACGAAGAATCAACCAAGGTAATGGATGAGGCTTTAGTGTTGCTCACAACTCCACCTATATGGAAGGATTTCCTAATTTTGGCCACTAACATGCCTTCGTCCCATGGTAGAAATCGATTCTTTAGCTTCATGGTATTCAGTTACCAGTGCCAAGCACTAGATGGGTAGGGTAGCCCCAAATAGTACTGCACACAATGGACCTAAGTCAAACCCCCTTCGATTCAAGTCTTTGACATGAATTGTTGGGTTGTGTTATATTCTTTCCACAACTAGCCCACTTAGTTAACTAGGGGGTTAAAGGGGGGGCGGTAGCCCTCCCTATCTAGGGGGTTTGACGGGGGCAGGTGGCCCCCTTCTACGGGGTCCAGGGCAAGGCCCCGGGGAAACATTTTTGGGACACTATATTAGGTGGGACAAACCTACCTATGTTTTTGGCATGGTTTTAGCACATGATATTGGACGTGATGGTTTTTTGGTCCATGGTTTTGGGCACGATGGTTTTCGGCCCATGGTATTGGATGCTTCGGCATGTATATATATGTATTGTAACATTGAAATGAACATAAATGGAAAATCAAGTTGGTAGTCCCAGTTTTGGGATCTAGGGGAAAATATTTGTGTATATGTGTTTTATGTGTTATGCTTTCGCATTATTTATTTTCTGTGTTTTAGAATTCGTATGTAGGTAATTTTTGTATGGGGTTAAAACCTACATTTCGTATTAGATATATTTTGGCTTCAAGGGGACACGTTTGTTGCTGAGGGGTTTCGTTCAGGTTTGTGGTAGACCCTGTTTAGTGGGAGATCTGTGAGGTCGATTATGGTGGTGAAAGAAGATGGCGAGCAATGGAAAGATAGAGATCGAGAAATTTAATGGTTAGGTTTTTGAGTTGTGGAAACTCAAGATGGAGGATCTATTGGTGGATAGAGATTAATGGATCGCAGCAGATCTAGGTACTAAACCAACAGGAGTGTCTAATGAAGAATGGAAGAAGTTGGATCAAAAGGAAAAGAGCACAATACGATTGTGTGTCTCAGATTCAGTATTGCTGAATGTATCAGGGGAAGCTATGACTAAGGCTTTGTGGGACAAGTTCGAGACTTTGTACCTATCTAAGTCTCTGGTGAATAAAATGTTCCTATGGAAAAAGTGGTATAACCCGAGGATGAAAGATGGAGACTCAGTGACAAAGCATCTGAACGCATTTAATATTGTGGTAAGTCAATTATTATTTGTTGATATTAAAATTTCAGATTAAGATAAGTGCATTAGTTTGTTGAGTTCTTTACAAGATTCATGGGTTAGTCTAGTTATTGCAATAGGTAGCAATGCAACTACCCTGTAGTTTGATGAAATAGTCTCATCCTTGCTGACAGAGGAGATGAAATGGAAAAATATTGAGAGCCAGAATGGTGATGCCTTATCTGTACGAGGACGGTCCCAGAATAGAAACAAAAATAAGTCATCGAGCGGGAGATCTAAATCTCCAAGAAAACCTATAAAGGCGGTGTGTTGAAAATGTGGAAAGGAAGGGCATTACAAAGGGACTGTAAATCTAAAGCTCCTGACAAAGGAAAGGGATCTAATGATGCTCCTTCTTTAGAGGAAAAAACCACCTCAGACGAAGGTGGGGATGTGTACTTGACTTCTTCAAGTACACATGTTGTTTCTGGGAAAACTAATGTCTTTTCGATCGACTAGCCCTCTAGGTTTGGTAGCTACCCTAGAAACAACAGTTTAAAGTAATCCAATGATTCCTTCTATGCACAATAGATAAGAGAAAGATGAGGGGACCAACTTGGAGCTTCCACTTAATCCCTTGCTTGATCTCTCTCCCCCTTTACAGAGATTACAACTCCTCTTCATACTTATCCCACTTGGAGAGTACTTGTAGAAACACAATAACAAATAACCATCAAAGCATCTTGATCTATTATAACATAAACACTATAGAATCGGATATATAATTAACATACAATAGCATTCACAAATGATAGCATTCACAATTGCACAAGCATATGGGAGAAAACTTGAAGAACTTTATTAAATAGAAGGGAGAATTACAACCCAGTTGTCTGATCCAGCATCATCCTCCCAGCATCAATCCCTCTTCAACTCATGAAATAGCAAGATCACACTAACAATACAATGCTCTTTTATTCAAATACAAACTATCAACACTTCCTTGCAATTCACAATCTTCCATCCCCTGGATCTCCTAGATGAGGGATCCATTTATAGATGTGTGCAAGGGTGTGAGTCATCTCTGAGGTTTTGATTAGTGTCATTCCACTTGTTACAATTGGTTCCACTTGGAGATTTCTTGGATCTCTTACTCATCCCTAGGTGAATTCAGAGAGGAAAGTGTCATAGGAGAAGTTTCTAGAAGATTCCATGAGCAACCACCAAGCAAACTGTCTCAGACATTTGTCCATCCTTGCCCATCACACCCTATAGAAGGCCTAAACAGTATGCATCGCACCTGGCCAGTGTAATACCCAGTATGCATTGCACCTTGCTAGTGGAGCAGTTAGTATGGTTCATTTTAGGCCATTTCTGGATGGTTTTTCAGGTGGAACTTCTAGGGAATGATGTAATCAGATGACCATGTTATTTTAGGGTATACAACAACTCTTTTAGGAGTTGAAGAGCCCTAGTTTATCAACATATAAGTTTGGGGTTGAAGTGCCCAAATATGTCTATAGCATTTGCCCCTAAAGCATGAAGTCGTAAATCTTGATGTCAGGTGAAATGCTTTATCATGAGGATCGGAGGTTTCGAACTGGAAGGTGACCTACATAAGTTACAATACAATACATCATCATAATATAATTTTCATGATCTAGCTGAGGTGGGCATTCCCATGCTCATATTTATAAATTCATTTCATGTACATAGATCAGATGGTCGTCTTAGATGCAGACTGGTGATTCTTCAGATGTAGAGTCATCATCCTTGGTTCGGATGACCATTTGTGCAGCGCCGTTGTACATTTAATGTTTTTATATCCCTGAATATATCGCAGCCCGGATGAATGAAACTAGATCCAGGGTCTTCAAACTCATTCAATCTTCGCCCGATGTACAAGTCAGTCCATGTGAAGATATGTTCTGAAGTCGAACATGGAAAGACATCACCTGATTACCAGCCAATAATGTGACTTGTTAACAGGCGTGAGAGGAATCACTGATAATGATAATGACCCTCAAGGTACTATAGTACAATTCATGTGGTGTGAATATATGATCCAATGTTGAACACCACACAAAATATTTTGGTCAAAGGCCATTGATGTCAACCTGTCCCCAGAAGTGAGAAACTTGCCATTGAGGCATGCAAGCTTCAAAGCACTGAAAGGGGTATTTCTAAGTCAACTTCTTGGATAATGAGTTGATGTCGACAAGAAGTGACTCATTGTAGGAGGGCCTTGATGTATCCCACATCTATGACACGAAACAAAGCAAATGATTTTTGAAGGTGAAAATGATCTGACAACACAAGGTTCAGGAATGGAAGTCATGAAAAAATGAAGGTTGGAGGTATTGCAGTGGATGAGGCATTAAATGGATTTTGGTTTCTCAACTGAATGACTTCTCTTGAACATGTCAACAACACTGAGATGGATTGGTAGCATTAACCCCAAAATATGGATGGTGTAAAAGACCAATGGTGAGATGACCGATGAATGGAATAACCCAACTTGACTCAATAATGGTGATGGAGTGAAAGTGTCATGTTCAAGAGTGACCTGCTACCATAAATTTCTTCAAGTTTCTTCCCTTTTTCCCCAGTCATTGCTGACCCGTACTTCTTTATTTTTGTTAAGCTTGAGGAGGATAAAATATACTTGTTCTATAATTTTCTCTTCATGCAAACCTATTTCTATTGTTTTAACAAGTTTAACGACAATGATAACTCGGTCCTTTTCATGTTTAGAGAGTTTAAAAAGGGACGAAAAGAAAACTCTAGAAGTTATTTTTCATAGAATAATCCCTTAAGTCCGAAAAAGGATAAAATAATACAAAAGGGATGACTTTTCCGATCACTTTAACGAGCCGAGAAAGACAAGCACTCAAACTTTTTCGTGAGATAATCCCTCAGGTCCGAAAAATATTAGAATATACAGGAGGGATGACATTTCCAATCACTTTAACAAGCTGGAAAGGCCGGTGCTTGGCAATGTTTTCATATTTAATGAGTCTGAAAAGGGTTTAAAGAAGACTTGATTTTGAGAAATGAGTGGTGTTTAGGGTAGCAACCAGTTCCGGGTAAGCTTGGAACTTCACAAAACATGGTGGTTTCTATGAAGAGGTTGGCTAATAAGACCACTCGTCGCAGTTGTTCGTCAAAAAGGGTAAACAACCAAGTGGAAGCATATGATCGGCCAAAGAGATGGAGTTGATGAGAGGTACACAACCAAGGCTCAAAAGGCTGACAGAATGGCAATCACAAAGGTTAATTACTGAAGTTGGGTTCATTTTTGACAAGTTTGAACCATGGGGGAGCTATGCTTGGTTTTGGTTTCATTTTTACGTAAGCTTGAAATGACAAAACTAAAAATTGAAAATGGGAAAAAAGGTTTGCATGCCCCCAACATGATGAAAAGGAGAGTCTCCTGTAACCATATGGAAACTACTATGGTTAGGAAGGATGGTTTCATCCAGAAGAAAAAACACTTCCTTGGCTTCATCCAGGATAGACAAAAGTGAATGGTGTGTCAGACCAATCACATAACCTATAGGGAAACTTATCTTTTCAACTAGGTTCATCTGCAGAATAGACAAGGGTGCATGCCCCCTAAGCTTTGTTACATTCACTAAACTACTCATGGCAATCAGGTGGATGGGATGAAGGTTCTTTTACGAGATCAAGTGAAAGACTCAACTGGAATTTTACGAGATCTAATCAAAGACTCGACTTGGAACTTTGCTCCAAGTGTCCTTGTTTCATTTTTTAATGAGCTTGACACAAGAAAAGGAACTCTGCTCAGATCCTTGGTTTCATTTTTTTGTTCGCATTATGACAACATGTTTGGCACTATGGCACAGGTGTTGTCTTTGATGGCAACTCACTCAGATGGAAGATCTTAGTTTAGGCTCTCAAAATGAAATAAAAAGAGATATACGCTAGTTCCTCTTAACCAAGTTGCGTATACACGTGATTTCGACGATCAAAAGGTGCGTATACGTATGCACACACTTTCATGCACGTAAAAGCACGTACATATGGGAAAACTTATTTTTAGTCCATGGTATTTGGACCTATTCTCTTGGACGTTGGTATTGCATCCAAAGTGTTGAACCTAGGTATTGGGTCCCTAGTATTGGTTCTAAATGGTTTTGGACCATGGTATTGAGTAAGGCCTAAGACTATAAAAGGGGAAGGAGATCATTAGGAAAAGGCATTGACTCAAGCATTGAATATCTTATGAAGAGAAAGATCTAGAATTGGGTTATGATGCATTGTTGGATCTAAACCAAGGAGGAAACTGAGCGCTAAAAAAAATTGATAAGTTCTATTGATGGGTCAAGATCTTAAGGCTTGAACAGTAGTATCTTTGTGTGATTTTGATCTGTTATATTTGGCACATGATTTGATATATAAATATGATAATCTGGGTATGAATGATGTCTGAATAAGTGAAAAGGGTAAATTATCTTTACAGATCTGTACGTAGGTTTGGCACATCAGAGGCGCGTATACACGCTAGTTCAGTAAGTCAAAACAATGTATACGCTAGTTGGCCTTAATACAGAAGCATATGCATGCAGGTTTCTACATATTGAAGTAGTGTATGTCTCATGAAATATGTTTTAGCTACTTCTATTTATTGCTGCAGTGTTCTGGGTTCAGGATTGGTTTCTGGTTACTGTTAATGTATTCTGGTTACAGTATTCAGAGAAATAATTGTTTGATTCAGTTTTGATTGAAGAAAGGGAGAATGTTTGATGCAGATATATTTGATGTTTGATTAATGTTATTGATGGATCCAGTTTGAAAATTTATGAAACGTGGTCCCTGGAAGTAAAGAGAAGGTTGTAGCCTTCTGTAGGTTAGCACCTATGTACTAGTACCTCAGCTAGTACAAGAGCTAAGGGGGTTGTAGCTCCCTTCCAGGAGAAGCTAGAGGATGAAATAAGGTTGTAGCCTTCTCTAGGTAGTAGCCTGCGTACTGGTATAAAACTGCACCATTACAGAAGCATTGTAAAAAGAAGTTTCTAATTAAAGGAAGATAGAGACGAATTGTAGCAGGTGGTTTTCACCCACATTGGGTTTCCACCTTAAATCTTGTGTTCTCATGTGTGATTTCCTATTTTGTTTTACTATTCCTAGTTACTGTTTATATGGTTTGATGCACAGATTAATGATCAACATCTGAAGAATAATTTAAATTACAAGTCTGTTGGTTATACGCTTGTTTCCTTAAATACAGTTGCGTACATACGTGGTTTTTACTAACTGAAGTAGTGTATACAAATCTGATTGTAAAATGAAAAATAATTGACCTCATAATACTGATTCACCCCCCCTCTCAATATTATTTCCAACATTTTTAACGAGGTTGACACAAGATAATGAACTCTCCTCATAGACCCTTGGTTTCATTTTTTAACGAGGTTGACACAAGACAATGAACCATCCTCGACAACCTTCGATCAAAACTCATAAGTGGTCATGAAGGAAAGATCTGGTTCGAATGCCCCCAGTACATAATGTACAACATCACTAAATTGATCGTTAGTCGTTGTAGGTATGGAAGAGGTTGCCACATAATTAACAGGTGGCGGGGATGATACCATTGGTATAAATGGATCATTTAGGGATGATGGTTGACTAGGAGCTATATTTGGATTGGGAAATGAAAGCTGGTCAACGGTGAAAATCCTGCCTTCATGCGAGAAACAAATCACTTGAAAGAGTATTGAAACAATAGCTCCTATGTGATAAACATAGTCATGCCCAAGAAGTAAATTGTAATATAAAGGTCCTCAGACTACCATCACGTTTAGATAAACAATTTTTTCTCCCAAAGTGATAGGTAACTGAGGAAGGATCCCTAACAGTCGACTGGTTCCTTTGTTAAAGCCCAAAAGATTCTATGTAACAGGCACAAGTGGTGATGAACCGAGCTCTTGCCAAGCAGTTGAGGAAAGGATACTCACTGATGCACCTTCGTCTATAATAGTGCCATGTACAATCATATTACAAACTTGTATTATGATCTGGAAAGGCACATAATAAGGAAGGTGGGATCCTGCTAGTCGATTCCAATCAAAGGAAGTGACTAGACTACTTGGAGGGGGTACCATAGAAACAAGAGAATTAACCCCTTGGGTTGCGATAATTGGAGGATTTTCCTCCTGTCTTGATGGAATAGGTGGAATGCCCCCATGCTCATTTGAATATGAGGAAACAAAAAGAACTTGAGTGGTATCATTTTCACTCTATTCGGGAAAGGTACGATTAGTTGAAGGTGAAATCAGGTCAACTGCTACCTTGACCTATTGATTTTGGTCGGGCATAGACTCATAGGATTCACTTTTAGAGAGAGTGGGTTCGATCGACAATTGATTTAAGTCAGTCGGTTCATTACCTAGTGAAGGATTCAGGGAAAATTTCCTATAACCAGATGGAAGTCGCTGCGGTGAAGCAGGACGGTTATCCAACACTCTTTTGGCTTCATCCAAATAGGGACAAAGGTGAAACGGGTGTATACCTTCACATAACCTACATGGAAGCTTGACTTTTCTCTTTTGTCCATGAAATTTAATATCACTAGTTGATGGTGTGTTATCAACATGATCTCCAGATGTTGATGACACAGGATGGTGCGAATGGGAAGACCATTCTTTCAAGATTCGAGGAAAGTAAGGACAATTTCAATGAAAATGGTCTCCCACGCAAATTATTCATGGATATTTGACTTTGTGAGGCTTAATGGATGGATTTTCATTAGATGTTGCATTCAGAGCAATGGTTTCTTGTTTGCCCCCTTGCTAAATTGGCTTCTTCTTCTTCTTCTTCCCTTTCTTCTTCTTCTTAGCCACCTGGTTACTAGTACCAATACTTTCACCAAGCGAAGAGGAAGAAGGGGAGGAAGAAACAAACAAAGAAGAAGGCGAAGGGTCAATTTTAGTATCAACTGGATGCTAATTCGATTACGGAGGAATCACGGTGTTTTGAACCACAGAGGTTGAGAATAGCCATACTGGCAGGCCAATGGTAATTCTCAGAAGGGACAATGTGGCCATATACGGAGCACCAATATTTCCCCAAGAAGAAAAAGGACTAGGATTACCCTCAAAAGGGATTTCTTGATTAGTGGATCCTGGATTTATCTCCATATATCTCAACCTAAGATCAACTAAGGAACAGGGATGTTATTCTGAATTCAATTAATTTTAAAGATGCTTTGACACAACTTTGCTTTTTCAGTTTTTAAGAGTCGAGAAAAAGCTAAAGATGACTCTAGTCCCCTTCGATTTTTAATGAGCTTGAAGTGACAAGTGCTCAGATGGACCTTTTCTTTTAAAGAGTCGAAAAGGAACGAAAGTGGCTACTCTGGAAAATCTAGACAGAGGGATTACCAAACCAATCGCAAAACTACAATATACACCTTGGTGATATTACCAGGGACTTATGTATGGCCGTCAATCTTCCTGAATGCTCTGTTCAGTGCATTGCGATCAATAAGGCAATAGACTCGGTTTCCTATGGATAAAGGATATAAGCCTATTGTGGTCTCCCAATACATACATCACAGTATGGGGAGCACAAGTCTATGCTAGCACTTGTCGTATCAAGGAGGAGGAATCACCCAACCTTCAATGAAAATGATAGTTACTATTTTTTACGATGCCGAAACACGTCTCTAGCCTAGACCTCTAGATGTGTTGCGTTAAGTTCCAAAGCATTGTTAGGTTCATTGAAATTTATTTTAAATTTGATCTTGTTTAAAGTTTGCCTTTCAATGGTTCACTACGTGATTTTGATTTGAAATTTATAAAATGCAATCTACAATGATAAACAATCTTTGTTTATTTTGAGCAATGAAAATCCTAGCTACTAGGGAAAGAAGATTACAATTCTTTCAAACAAAGAGCAAAGAGCACACACTAGTGCATTTTCCTAAATCAATTTCCGCAAACAAACTAAATGCAAATGCAAATGCATGTATTTTATTTCATTCCTCTTAATGTGAAAAATGCCAAAAAGGAAAACTAAATGTAGCAAAGATCTGAAATATTTTACTCAAAGTGACATTTTCAACAATTTCTTTTTCAAAAGAGAAAGGAAGACTAAAAGACACTTTTCAATTTCGAATAAAAAATTATTTTGACACTTCGAATAAAAACAAATCAAACCAAATACATGATGAAAAAGTTCAATCGACTATCCAGGGAAGGAAGAATCCATGACACTTCTCTTTTTGACACAAAACGATAGTTACGACACTTTTTGTACCAAAGTGACAGATCAATTTAAGAGCATTTTTTACAAAGGACTGTAAATAATGGACAAATACATAAAAAAATTTACTAATACTAACCAAATGGAGGCCGATCTATGCGATGGAAGTAGGCTTCAGTAAGGAAGTATTGTTCATGAGCAGCAAAACAACTAAACCAGACTGAAAACAAGGACAAAAACCCCAAATTTCTAGAATGGAAATAGGCTCAGTCAATCATCACACTTGGGCTTCACAGAAACAGGGATGCATCACACTTTACACACTCGGGAGGTGTGATGCATACTGGTTTATAGTGACAAATAGTTCGATGGGCTAGGGAGCACAACTGAAGTGTGTTTTGTCTCAAATGTGCAACTGCTTTCAATGAGTTAAGTTGAGCTATGATGGACAGTAAAGAACAAAGTACAGAGGAAAGTCTTGAGAGGTTACTGAGCTACCGAAAGGGAATCTAGAATTCTTGTAAGTCAAATGTTTAATTTATAAACTAAACCAGAGATTGACTAAAGCAACATTCATCTACTATGCAATTGCAGAGCAAGAGCAGTTTGAAGGCTACCCGGTTGACTTCAGGCTCTATCTCTAGTTTATAAAACAAACAATAACAACCAACAAACATCTATTCATTCCCTAGCGGAGTCACCAATTTATTACTGGGAAAACTAGTGTTAGTTCAATCGACTAGCCCTCTAGGTTTGGTAGCTACCCTAGTGTTGTGGCCACCAACACCCCCCCTCTTTGTTTGATAGTAGCAATAACACCAAGCAAATGGGGACCCTTAATAAAAATTCAAACAAACAGTTTTAGGAACATTTTTGTTTTTGATTCCTTAAAATTTTATCGCGACAAAGCAATGAAACATTTCTTTTATGAGCATAATAAACCACAAAGAAACGATGTGAAATTCATCGCATCGCATTCACTATGAAGCGCTCTTAAAATGAAAAATTTAAGAAATCCCCGACGGCCGATATGCGACATCGCATATCGCAACATCGCGTAAAGTAGCACACAATGACTAATTTCTGCGATCTGCGATGAATCCGATATTGTGATACCACGATACTATAACGCAATCTGCGATCTGCGATGAGCGCGAATTTTCCTCGGCACAGTATTCGAGGAAATCCACCCATTAATCAAAATTAAGCGCGCGCCTTAAAAAAGAAATTAATGATTGTACGCCAAAGTATCCAGGAATGACAGCTTTTTGTTTTTCGAAGAGTCAGTTCGCTATGAATGTCATAATTATCCATACATAAGATCTGAAGCTTTCATGTCAATCTTTATTACCATTACTCTTTTCCTTTGCGTAAACTATAAAACAAGAAATAACCTAAAGCAATGTGCAGGAAACATCTAAGGAAAAGGGGAAAGCACCAATACTCAGAGAATAGAGAAGAGATCCCTTCAGAAACGGATGTTGATGCCGATAGGTCATCTAAAGCTCAGAATCAAAGGCGCACAAAAGCAGCATGATTACAAAAACCCTGAAGCTTACACACCAGAAAAGCTCGGAATGAAGAACGGAGGCAGTTTTCGATCCAGAGAATTGTTCAGAAAGTAAAGTCTTTGACTCGTCCAACTGTTCGCAAGGAAGGAAACCGAAATAAGCAAAAGCAGAACCAGTTTGAGGGAAATCTGAGTTATTACTAAGTATACACACAGTGAATACACCCAGTCAGAGGAAGATTCTCTAAAAAATATTATAGTTTATCAGAAAGTGGTGCCAGCTCTTGTTACTTCTATTTTTATAGCACACATGAAAAAGGAAGGCGACCGGCCGACTCTTCCCAGTTGAATATTGCATGTTTACAACACTAAGGAGCCAATACAGAAATAGTTCAGAGTCAGATTTAGTTTTTAGAAATAGTTTGCTTTATCAAAAGGATGGTCATTTGAAAACCAGATCCTAAATTTATGTAATCAAGTTAATTAGCTAGCAGTATTTAAACCCTTCTCAGGCATTTAGAGAAGGGTCTGGAGATTTGTCAAAAAATCGTCCTCAGAACATGCTCTTTTGCACCCTTCGAGGTGGTTTTGATGAATGGATGGATCAAGGTTTATTAATGTTTGCGTTTGATATCTACTACTGATGTTGCACTTCTGTACTCTTAGTAGATGTTGGAACAAGGAGAGATAAATCATTGTTGCTTGAAGCTTATGAGTGGAACCAGTCATAAATGGTACTTTTATCTCTTGACCATTTCTGCTTATATTCTTTAAGTGATTTATAGTTTTCAGTTGTTTATATGTTATCGCATGAACGTGTGGTTTACCATTTGGCACTTCTGTACGGTGGAGTCATATTGTTTATCTCTGATGTATGAATAGCTTATTATGCGATATGCTGTTCACAACTGTTTTTCCTAACTTCTCATGCAAAGTGGTTTATCTTGAATGATTTCTATTCTTATGATAACTGAATGATCTTTATTACTAGTTATTGTTCGAAATCTCTTTAGATCGCATAATAGAAGATATACATCTCGGGTTAGCGTAGATTAGATGTGTTGTTTCTCATTAGATTACAATAGCATAGAGTTAGTTTAAAGAATCTGAATTAGATTAGCTTTAAAAGTACTCTTAGATCAACATTATTCAACTCTACACATACACACACCCCAGATCGGGAAACTGGTCCCGTTATCCCCAGTCGGACCCGCTATACCAAACGGATAAGGAGATGCCAACCAAGGTCCGGACCGGGTGGGTATCCCCCTTGTTTTCGACCCGATTTTCGGGGCTTCAACATATTTGGCGTTAGAAGGAGGGCATGAACTATGAATGGCACCTAAATCAAAATCTAAATACCATTCTGAGAGTAAATCACCCTCATCAA
>APFE031233946.1:0-19995 GCA_000404065.3 Pinus taeda
ACAGAGAAATGTGATCAGGCCTTTAAAGAATTGAAAAAGTTGCTGTCAATAGCCCCAGTCCTTCGAGGACCAAACTGAAATTTGCCATTCCAAATCTCATCTGATGCCTCGGATACAGCAATCGGTGCAGTCCTAGGACAAGAAGAGGATAAGAAGCCATACGCTATTTACTATATTAGCAAAAATTTATCCTCTGCAGAACTAAATTATACTGTTACTGAAAAGGAATTCCTGGCTGTAATACATGCTATTAACAAATTCAGACATTATATTACAGGCTATCCTGTTGTGTTATATACAGACCATTCTGCTATCAAATATTTGGCAAATAAACCTGTTACGAATGCTAGAATAACTAGATGGTTGATCTTATTGCAGGAGTTCGATATCACAATCAAGGATCGACCTAGCAAGGAAAACCCTGTAGCCGATTTTCTCTCACGAATACCAAAATCCATTGAAACAGCAGCGGTAGAAGATCAAT
Organism: Pinus taeda; assembly: GCA_000404065.3. Lineage (NCBI taxonomy): Eukaryota > Viridiplantae > Streptophyta > Pinopsida > Pinales > Pinaceae > Pinus > Pinus taeda. Next base: position 485 of record APFE031233946.1, read on the forward strand.
TTCCTGATGAACACCTATTTACTGTTGCTGCTCGAACACCCTGGTATGCTGATGTCGCCAATTACCTTGCAGTAGGTAAGCTACCAAAACACTTAACCCCTCAGGAACGGAAGCAGATTGTTCAGAAGAGCACTCGATTTTCGTGGATTAGAGGCCATTTGTTCCATACATGGGCAGATATGCAAATCAGGAGGTGTATTCGAGAGGACGAGATCTTCGACATCTTAAAAGCTTGCCATGACGGACCATGCGGGGGGAATTTTTCCGAAAAAAGAACAACACATAAAGTATTACAGACAGGATACTACTGGCCTACAATTTTCAAAGATGCGAAAAAATTTGCACAAGCCTGTGACAGCTATCAGTGAGCAGGAAAACCTGGCCAAGCCAATGAAATGCCTCTGAGACCACAATTGGTCATTGAGCCATTTGAACGATGGGCTCTTGACTTCATCGGCCCCATTAATCCACCATCAAATCAGAGGACATACATTTTGGTGGCGACTGACTACGTTACTAAATGGGTCGAGGCTGAATCATTGCCTAAGGCTACAGAGGACTCGGTAATACAATTCTTGTTCCATTTTTTTGTACGTTATGGACTTCCGAGAGAAGTAATCACAGATGGTGGACCACAATTTGTTGGAAATAAACTAGCTGCAACACTTAACAATTATCATGTCCAACATAATATCACTACCCCATACCGTTCGCAGGCAAATGGGCAAGTAGAGAGTAGTAATAAGGTCATAGAATCAATTTTAACAAAAACCATTGCAGCGCATAGGCGTGATTGGGCCGCTCGGCTACCTGAGGCACTGTGGGCCTATAGAACCACATGGAGAAGTACGACAGGCTATTCGCCTTATCAATTAGCGTTTGGAAAACAACCAATTTTTCCCATCTAATTTGAAATCCAAACGCTACGAACTGCATAGGAAGTCGGCCTAGATTTGAGTGAGGCGCAAATCAATCGACTACAACAGGTTAATGAATTGGACGAAATTAGGCTCTCTGCATTACAGAATATAGCATTGATTCAGCAGCAGCGAGCTAAGTGGCATGATGCACTTATTAAGAATAAAGTATTTCATGAAGGAGACTGGGCTCTGTTATATGACTCTCGGTTTCAGGACTTCCCAGGGAAACTCCAGACTCGATGGTTAGGACCATACGAAATCCAGAAGGTACATGACAATGGGACCCTTACCCTGATCACAATTGACGGTTCTGGATATGCATTCAAAGTAAATGGCCGCCGAGTTCGTCTCTATCGAAAGCCACTCACTCTGGAATCATTCTGTCAGCAGCTACGACAAGATACTGATTTGGAAATTTTAGGAGGGGAAGCGAAATCTTCCTCACCTATAACTTAAGCAATTCATTTTTTTTCATAACTTGTATATAACATCCTGTATATATGCTCTTTTGATCTTCTATTTGTGTGCCAAGTATTTTTGTTATTTGTGTGGTTTCGCTGTTCCTTTTCAAAAGGAACAACATTCGTGTGGTTTTGCTGTTCCTTTTCAAAAGGAACAACATTCGTGATTTTTGTTGTTCCTTTTCAAAAGGAACAACATTCGTGTGTTTTGCTGTTCCTTTTCAAAAGGAACAACACTGGTGTGGTTTTGCTGTTCCTTTTCAAAAGGAACAACATTTGTGTGATTTTGCTGTTCCTTTGCAAAAGGAACAACACTTACGAAATTTTGTTGTTCCTTTGCGAAAAGGAACAACACCTGCGAGTTTTGCTGTTCCTTTGCGAAAAGGAACAACACTTGTGTATTTTGTTGTTCCTTTGAGGAACAACACTTGTGTGTTTTGCTATTCCTTTGCGAAAAGAAACAACACTTGAATCATTCGCTGTTCCTTTGCGAAAAGGAACAACACTTGACTATGTTGCTGTTCCTTTGCAAAAAGGAACAACACTTGCGTGATTTTGCTGTTCCTTTGCGAAAAGGAACAGCACTTGGGTGTTCTTGCTGTTCCTTTGCGAAAAGGAACAACATTCGAGTGATTTGCTATTCCTTTGCGAAAAGGAACAGCACTTGAGTGTGTTGCTGTTCCTTTGCAAAAAGGAACAACACTTGTGTGTTTTCGATGTTCCTTTGCGAAAAGGAACAACATTTGTGTCTTTGCTATTCCTTTCTCAGAAGCAACAACATCTGCGATTTTTCGTTGCTCCTCTCAAAGAAATGGTATCCTACAAATAGATTCCTATCTCAAGAATGCCATCGGCATGTTCTTACCCTTATTGGATGCTTTGCGACCATGATCTCCCAATATTCTAGATACAACAATGAATTTATGCAATGAACATAAACCACGATATACCGAAATCAGCACATCATAAATCGCTATTACTATGAACCCAATATGCATAAGAGGACAAGAGGAGGGACATAACTTTTCATCTCCACTGTCACTGTCTTATTACCGAACCCTGGTTGGTGATTTTTATCATGACGATTCCCCTAAAATATTTCTTGATTATTACTAAGGATAAGAACAAACGATTTATATCTGTCTGTTGGGATCATAAGACTTCTTCCACCATTCCCCGCTCTTAAGGAGTGCGGAACCACCCTTATGTGGAAATAAACAAAAAAAAGAGGTGCTCTGCAAAGAAAAACAAAAACAAAATATGAAAATTGTCAAATGCAGGATAGGGGGTCTCATTCAGAGCCAGCCTACCATGATCATAAGGATGGAAGCAAAGTGGCATTCCCATTAAGGCCACCACACCATGGATATGGTCTGAAGGTAAATTAACAAGCAAACCTTGGAACAGGAGGTCTCATCACGAGCCGGCCTGACCAGGTTTCGTGCCTACCTTGTGAATGGCATTATGGTTATCTGGTTACCAAGCCGTCATAATGGCCTGCATTTTGACAAAGCACTCTTCAGAATATACACAAAGGATCATGGTTCCGGAGGGTGAAATAAACAACTCTGCCAAGGTTATGAACACCTGTTGGCAGCAGAGCTCTGTTAATGGCATCGAAGTCGTAATATTTACACCAACAGGTATGATATTAAATCTTTCTGTCTCTTATATCCTTTGCATAAATCATGTCACACCCCGATATATATATCGCATGAATATTTATTACCACCGATCATGGCAACGGAAATGAAAATGACTACTAGAGACTTCGTACATTTGACAGACGTCCAATCCCCGGTTCCTCATTATATCATGCAGGCTCCCATATAAAATGCGATCTACCTTTTTTGCCTCGGTTTCGGCATTTCGTTGTTTTTTTACAACATGGCATAATTCCATATGCTGTACTTTATGATTTGACTCCCGACTGGCTGCTGCTCCTCTCTTTGACAGCTGGGGGCAGCCTATCAGATCGCGGGGGGAGGTAACCTCATTACTGCAGGGGTTACGTGGCTGCACACCATTCGGGCAAGATAATGTACGAAGGAATGGCATGGTTTAACGGTATGATGATTTCATCCTACGGAGATTTCCGTCCACGATCCTTTTTTCGTTGCATGCTCTGTGATCCTTTCCAAAAATTGGCATTGATCATCCTCTCTGCATCGCAAATACCGCAAACAGTTGTTGTTCCATTTCTGAGTAGAATCATGGGCAGAAAGACGGTCCGAAGTGAACCTCACAAGCTGACAGTCTCCGTTGCTGCTCGCAAAATCCTGGAAAACGCAGGATGGTTTAATTACTTCAGCCGCCTGCAAGAATCAAACGAAGCAGTGGCGCTGGAATTCCTGCAGAATTTGCAGGAAAACTACTCCATAGTAGGAGGAAAGCGGGTAGCAGTTACGGAGGATATCATCGCAGAAGTTTCAGGATTACCAGCTGCTGGACCCATATGGACGCTGAAGAAGGAAACATTACAAAAAGCTATGGAAATTTTCCAGGACAAAGGCCAAAGCTTGACAGTCAAAGGAAAAGGAGTTCTGCCGGCAACACTAGGGGAACCCTGGACCGAGCTAGCGAAGACAGTGCAAAGTTACATCACCTGCAAAGGGAGAAAAGATGTGGTAAGGCCTCGTCACTTGAAACTTTTAGCTGTTTTAAAAGGAAAATGCTCTGTAAATCTCCCTGCACTTTTAAATTTGCTACTACATGACGCAGCCCGAATCCTAAAGAAGGCCCAGCACATAGATGCAGTTGTTAGCCACCACGGACTGATTCGGCTAATAGTAAGCCACAGTCTCACCCAACAACAAAGCACTTGGGAGGAATTGATTGAAATAGTCGAGGGGGGATTGGCTGTACCACCCCCAAAACTTGAACAGTCCTCCAACACGCTGGAACGTTCAGAAAGATGCAAGGAGCCAGCAGCAGAAAGACATGCTGCTTCAAAACGGAAACAACCCTCCGGTACGCCAGAACGACCAGAAGAACCCAGAGAACCTGCTGGCACACCCAACCAACCTGAAAGACCAAGGAAATCAGCCTGGCTGGCTCGGATACGAGGAAGGCTGGAAAGGGTTCAGGGAACCACGACCCAGCCAATCGAAATTGCGGACGAACCTCCAGAACTAGAAGGAGGATTCTCTGAAGGAAATGCTCAGCAATCGGAGGCCGAGACTGACCAGCCGGAAGGAGAAATTGAAAAAGGACATGAGCACTCTGAGGAAGAAATGGCCACCGAATAGAGAAACCAAGGAAGTGAACACTCTAAGGAAGAAGAGGCCACCGAACAGGGCAATCAGGAAGAAGAAATAACACAGCCAGGGGGTAGCCCGTTGCAGGACCCTCCAAGTGAGGAGGAATTGGCAGCAGTTCTGGCCAATATGGGAGAATAGGCCAGCCCTCCAGCACAGGAGGTGTCCCTGACAATCCTGCAGAGGAAGAATTACCCGAGGAAATGCATGCAGAAAAGGCAGGGGAAGAAAACCTACCTGGTTATGATAATGAAATGGAAGACAACAATCAGGGAAAATCTGTCCCCAGGACGCCGAAAGATATCCCAGATGAAGAAGGAGAGAGCTTGAGGACCAAACCCTCTGCCGAGACAAAGGAAATTAAGAAATTAAGAAAGAAGCAGTAAAGGTTGCTGGGCACTATAGCCAGACTCCGGCAGCAAATTCGAATGTTGAAAGCCAGTCTGAGAATACAAAAGACCGCAGGGAAAAGGAGGAGGACCACGGCAGTAAGAACCCCGAGGGCAAGAACCCGTTTTGTTGGTCAAAACCCCATCAGGAGACCTACTGCCAAGGAACAGTCTGTTGTTCCAAATAATAATGAGGAACAGGGTGTTGTTCCAAATAACATGGAAGAACGAACGGAGGGACAGACTGCTGTTCCATCTGACCCTGAAGAATGGATGGACATTCCAATGGAACAGCAAGAGGCTCCGATGGCAGGAGGACCACAACAACCCTTTATTCGCGTTAAGAAAGAAACAGAAAGCAAAGAGGTCTAAACAGAAGCACCACCCTCAGGGGTAATTCGAGTTCTAAATTCCAAGCAACGTAATAGAAAGGTCCAGGTTAAACTTCCAGCCTCTACGACCTTGTGGAAAAAGGATCCAAAAACCAGGACCTTGCATAAAATGATGAAGGAAGCTCAGCAAGAAGCTGAGCAACTGCGAGAACAGACAGTCCCCAAGGAAAGATACGAAGAACTCCAACAACAACTTCGAGACATCAGTCAGTCCGAAAGCCAGGCCTTTGAAGGATGGCAAAAGGAGCAGGAAAAGGTTGCTAAGGTAACTCGTCGATTAGATAGTGTTGTTAAGCAGATGGACACCGTGTGTTCCTTATATAATGACGTTTTTACTTGTAGGGCCCCTGCTAAAAATTATGCTTTATTTTTTCTTGAACGATATCTGAGATTAAAAATAAAAGCCGTTAGGGCAGGAGCACCTATCCACATCAACACTGTTAATGACTTTATAGACTGTTGCAAGCACTATGGAGTTAAAGTTCAAAGGTTATTATGCGATTTTTACCTGCACAATCTTGTGCTAGACCAGGAAACTGATTTAAATCTTGGCCCTTTTGTTGGCGATATACAACTCCAAGCCTTTATCTCATTTGGGGTTAATCAGTTGAAGTGGCTCAAAGCTTACAACACCTTCCAGAGACAATATAATAGCTTAGATTTATGGGTACGAGCTGAACCTAGAGACCCAGTGACGCTATGGAGAGAGCATAGGAGTCTTATGAGGATCCTAGGTGTCATTGAGATATTAGGTCCCATGCACGAAGACTTGATCCGAAATAGTCTGGAATATTTCCTGACTATTAAAGACCTGGCCATCGATGCTGCAAAATTTCGATACCGGACCTCTAACCCAAACATCCAGCTCAGGGAACCCTTCAAATATGAGAATTTTGAGCTGGCTGCAAGCCGATTGAGTCTCTATGGGGAATGGATTCTGCGAACAGGGCCATCCTGGTTGGGGTATCGATTTCGCAGTCCAATTATTTGGCACCCTGCACCCGGATATCAGGCCTTATATGAGATGCCTGCGGATCAAATAGATCATTTCTTTGACCATCTAGTTGCTCATCATGGTTGTCGGCCTCCTCGGGAGATCCCTTCTCCGGCCTATTCTCTCACTTCTTTGCATGTCAACTATAACGTTTTCATGAGGCCATGAAACAGGGTAAGCAGGGGGGTGTGTGGAGCACTTGGAAGGTATGCTTTTGACAAGCAATCTAGTGGTTTTTCAATAATAATTCTAACTTTTTCTGTATTATGAGTTCAAAGAAGATAAAGGATTTTGATAAAATGTGCGAAAATAGACAAAGGAAGCTCAAGTGCTGATAATTGACGTTTTCTATGCAGGAAGACGTGGAAACAGGGGATTGTCAATCAAAAGAAAGGAGCAAAGGGAAAATAATTTTTGTCCCTCCAGCAGGGCACTAGATGCAGACGAGATCAAGCAAAATTAGATCTGAATAGCCCAGGGAAAGAATGCGGGATACCGGGTCGGAGAGCGCAAGAAGGAAAAGAGAAGAATTGAACGATCGCTGCTTTAACTTATCTTTTTGATTGTCTAGATACCTCCGTCATTTCTGTTATATAAAGGCACCACGCCATTGAGCAAGGGGACGACTGTTTTATGATTCTAAGTTTCAGAACAAACTGTGATCATTGAGTCTCGCTGAGACCTGACTTTGTATACTTTTGTTGATGCGATTAATATAGAAGACTTGGTGTTCATTTCGTCTCTGCATCTGGAGTAACTTAAGGCAGTGTACCCTTGGCAGCTAAGGGCCCGGCTCCGAAGGACACTTGCTTTTGTATTATTATACGGTGATTTGTGTGTGGTTTGTTTCTTTCTGTTATTTAAGTAATCTGATACATCTTTTATGTGATATACTATGCTCCATTATAATTGATATCTGAATGATTTCTTTATCTCATGTCTCTACACTGTACAATTGGATCTATTTGAGTTGCATCTTTCGGTTATCTCTATAACAGAATGTTAGCATGAATGTTATCGTTATTAGATCCATGTGAACTAGTATTTGTGAGGCTTGCAAGCAATATTACTTCGTTCAGAAGCGTAGTCATATCATTTATTATTGTCAGATTGCTATAGTAGTATAGAACATGTACATACGGATGAGAATTGTTGTTTCATAATTCGTTGAGGATTGTTGTTCCATTTTATTACTGTTGTTCCATTTGATTACTGTTGTTCCATTTGATTACTGTTGTTCCATTTTACTGTTGTTCCATTTATTGTTGTTCCATTTCCAGACTGCTGTTCCATTTTACTTTACACTGTTTTATTAACCTGCCTTTGTTTTTTATGGTGTGAGAGAAGGCCTAAGGCTGTAGTGAGCCTCAGCAAGACGCTGCTTAGCTCCCAGACCTATAATTCCATGCTCTAATTTCCTTGCTTAATCAGTTTCTAAAGGGATGGGTTATTGCTTCCGTACCCTTGACTGATCAACTGCCTTGTGTGATTCTATCTTTTGGGTTAGTTTAGTTACAGCTTAGCATCTATTTCCTTTCGAATCATTAGAGCACTATACTACTGAGCATTACTCGGACAAATAGCCTCAGATTGAGCTACTCCTTGCAATAACAAATCATTCCCGGATTGACTTATTAATGTGGGATAATTAGTGGTGTGAGAGACCCTAGTTACAGCTCTACAGTATCTAAGTATGGAAATGAAAAAGTTTTATTGATTTGATAATACTGATTCACCCCCCCACCCCCCCCTCTCAGTATTATTTCCAACAGTTGGTATCAAAGTAGGTCCTTTGGTAGAAGCTTGATCGCTTGAAGGAGATCCATGGAACAATGAGAAAGAAGCTTAAGAAGAAAGCGCCTAAGAAGAAGAAGACATCTCAGAAGAACTATGACAGTGGGAGAATCGATTGGGGATTATGTGGAAGAAGCACTTTAGATTCAGAATCACTTTAGAATGAAGATGAACTATTAGGTATGAATTTGTTATCCTCCAGAGATATCTATCCATCTAGAGATGATGACTGTGATGGTGAAATAACTGAATTTTCTCTTATGGGTGAACAAGAAAGATATCGAATAGAGGCAGTATTTAAAGGGCTTACAGATAAAATTAGAGATCAACAAGATCTATTGAACAAAATGGAATGTGCCTACAAAGAAGAAACTACCAAACTTAAAGCTCAATTAGAGGAAGGAAACAAGGTAAGGAAGTTATTCAAGGACAAGGAAAATCAATGTCAAAAGATGCAAGATGAAGTGACATCTTTAAGAAGTGAATTCAATGAAAGGAGCACAACAATCAAGAAACTCAGAGATAGATCCAGTTACTATGAAAGTCTTGAAGCTAAGATCTGCTTGCTAAAGGAAGATCTTGAAGAATCAAAGAAGTAGAATAAATAACTACTCCAAGCACTTGAAAAACAAGAAAACGAAGTTCTTGAACTAGGACATTAGTTGGAAGAAGAAAGAAAAGTTGACGAAAACATGAAGAATCATCATCATGAAAGGGAAGAGCAACTTCAGGTTGAGGTAAATATTCTAAATGATAAATTAGAAGAGAAGGATAAGCTCTTACGATTTCAAGATAGTACTAAGATTTTAGATGATATTCTTAGTAGTCAAAGATCTCCTACTATCAAAATTGGTCTTGGTTTTCATGAATCCATTGAAGGTGAATCTAGTTCACAAAGTAAGACAAGGAACTCTAATGCAAAATCTGAGATGCTCAAAAAGGAAATGAAAGGTCAACCCCGTCAACAACCAAGGAAAGAAATTCTTCAAAGAAATATTTTACTCCTCCAATGGATAATGTTGAATGTCATGTATGTCATAATCTCGGACATGTTGCAGCCAAATGCAGAAGAAGAATAAGTCAAGATCATCACTCAAAAAGATCATCACATTCCAGGTACTTTCAGGGATATTGTTTTTATTGCAATATGTTTGGTCACAAAGCTATTGATTGCTACAGAAGGAATATGAAACATGTAAAGATGCTATGAAAAGCTTGGAACATAGAGCAAAGGAATGTAGAACAAAGTAACGAGCACATACCAAAAGGAGAAAACATCATCATGCTTAAAGATATGGAAGAAGAAGGAAGTTCAGACAGAAAGATGTGGCACGGCACAACACAAATATAACAGACTCAGGGGGGAGCTGAAAGTATAAAACTTCAGTGTACTGAATCTCATATGCAAGTTTCATAAAGGAAATTCGCGTATATATGCGATTTAGACACTGCACAGTCACGTATATGTCAGTCTAAGGAAAAGCAATAGAGACGGGCTCAGAAAAAGGGTCTGATATGATTCAGTCCATTATTTGCTCGGTTTGATAACGATCTGTTGATGATGTGTGGAAATGTCTTGATGTGTAAAAGTGTTTTTTCCTAAATTAATGATGTTGATGCCTTAATACTTCTTGTTGATATATGCATGATCAGATCTGACAATAAACAAGATGGCACAGGTTCAGGGGGAGCATATGCTTTTAAAGATGCATTGTTGGCATTATGGTTAGTAGTCCTTGGTGATGATGCTTATATGGCTAAGTGATATATCTTGCTATGGTTATGAGTTGTCCATGAAAAAATCTCATATGTTTCTTGGGGTTACATAGTTGATGTTCAGATCAGATTTGTGATTGATTCTCTGATAATGCATATATGGTGCTTACATGGTGATCTTCATAAGGATAAGGAGAAGTACAAAGCTTGTATACACATCTTCATTACTTGATGATGAGTCTATCATATGCTGCTGTCGTCATATGCATAAAGATCATATAATATAGTTGATGCAAGTCTCCTATAGTTCTTGGCTCTCATGTGGATGAGGATTGCTGCGGTTGATGATCTTGAGCTAAAGATACATAGTACTATATATAGTATGCTGGATACATGAATGATTACTCAAAATTGCATTGTTGGAGACATGATGATGATAAAATGCAGATTGATACTTACATATGTTGATTGATATAGATGTCCCCGATTGATGATACATGGATGACATATAAGATCATGCAGATCTTGATGTTGATGAGATGGCTATGATGTCTTTCAAGGGGATGAGTTGATATCTATATGCAGACATACCTTGCTACAAGACATTTACAGGTTGCTGATATGGAAATGGTTGTACGCGAGTTTTATGAAGAACATCCGCGTATATACGCAGGTTTATGTGGATGTAGTCGCGTATATGGTGTTTTTGAAGGAAATCAATGGGGACAGACTCTGGTTGAAGGAAGTCTGATATGGATCTAACAAAGACCATTTGAAACAGGTTCGGGAGGAGCAGATAAACTTCTGATAATGCATTGTTGGCATTATCTTAGAAGCTTTTGGTTCAAGTACTCAGCTGTTGTTGATTTGAAGTGGAACAAACGTAGAGGGAGAACAGAAGGAGAACATGGTTGTTGATCTGAATAGTGATTGACAGATACTGCTGATATTAGTTATTGATAACTTTCATAGTCTTGCTCTAGATATTTCGTCCCTATGTCATATATGTCTTTTCTTATCAAGGTCATGTAATAGCCTATTTTGGTTTCCCCACTATGCCTGGGATGAATGATGTAATGTACTTGTTTATCATGAGTAAACTTCTAGTGTAAGCCCACTTGGATGGGTGGATGAGTCAATAATTGTATATCCTCACTTGGGTGAGAGATGGATGTATGTATAAGTCATTGGTGATAGGAAGGTCATTTAAGATAGAGTCATGTTCTTCTTGTAGAACATATTTTTGTAGATCTTGCCTATAGTTAGGGGGAGCATGAAAAACACACTTCAGTAGTGCAGAGACTCAGCATGTACTCAGGGGGAGCATGGACAGATTGGTACACCTTGGCATATACAAAGGGGGAGCTAATTTAGAAATTTCAGCAGGCACTCAGTGGGAGTATGGACAACAAAGGAAGAGAATATCTTGGTCTGCCCTTTGCCCTTGATGTCAAAGGGGGAGAGTGATTTGTTATTGTTGCCATCAAGTCCAAAGGGGGAGATTGTTGGCATTCTGAGACAAGTGTTGTCCTTGATGGCAAATCATCTCAGATGATAAATTATAGTGTAGCAAAGTTCATGCACTTTCATGCAGAGAAAAGTTCACGCACTTTCATGCAAAGAAAGTTCACGCACTTTCATGATAAATTATAGTGCAGCAAAGTTCACACACTTTCATGCAGAGAAAAGCGCACGCACATGGGAAATCTTATGGTTGGTTCATGGTATTAGTCCGATAGTTTTTGATCCTATGGTTTTGGTCCATGGTATTGCATCCAAAAGAGTTGAACCCAAGTACTGGGTCCATGGTATTGTTTTGTTATGGTTTTGGACCATGGTATTGAGTAAGGCCTAAGACTATAAAAGGAGAAGAAGATCATTAGGCAAAGGCATGGAAAAAGACTTGAATATTTGATGTAGTATGAGATCTAGTATGCAGGATATGGGTTATGATGCATTGCTTGATCTGAGCTAAGGAGGGATCTCACCGGTTGATGGAGAACAAGATCTAAGGATAGATCGGGATCAAATGCCGCAAAGTCATGATTGAATATGTATAGATCTGTATGTGGGCTGGCTTTGGCGAAAGTGCGTATATACGCAGTGATTCAGAAATTGATGATGCTAGTATTGATTGTTTTGTGCTTCAATTATATTGATAGGTCCAGTATGAAAATTGGATGATTATAGTGTTGTGCTTCATATGTATCCAGTCTGAAAATGTATGAAATGTGGTACCTGGAGGAAGAAAGAGAAGGTCGTTGCCTTCTATAGGTCAGCACCTACGTACTAGTACATCAGCTAGTACAAGAGCTAAGGGGGTGGTAGCTCCCTTCCAGTAGCAGCTGGAGAACGAGTAAAGGTTGGAGCATTTCAGTAGGCCAACACCTAAGTACTAGTAAGTGGATCGGCTAGTACAAGAACTAAGGGGGTTTGTAGCTCCCTTCCAGGAGAGTCTAGAGAATGAGAGAAGGTTGTAGCCTTCTGTAGGTAGAAGCCTGTGTACTGGTATAAGACTGCACCAGTACAGAACTATTGTAAAAGAAGTTTCTTATTAAAAGAAGATAGAGATGACTTACAGCAGGTGGTTTTCACCCACATTGGGTTTCCACCTTATATCATGGTGTTCATGTGTGCTTCTTGTGTGTGATGATCTGTTCTATTTTACTGCACCTGCTTACTATACATATGGTTAAAGAAGTTCTGATGCACTAACTAAAGATCAACATTTACTGGATTAATTGAATCATAAGTATTATGGATATACGCTAGTTGCATTAGACACAGTTGTAGGTTCCCTTAATTGAAGTAGCGTATATGTATCTAAGTATGGAAATGAAAAAGTTTTATTGATTTGATAATACTGATTCACCCCCCCCTCTCAGTATTATTTCCAACACGACCCTCCAAATTTTTTCCCATGTTTATATTTTGGAGCCTCCCTTTTGTCCACAAGATCTCATCATTCATTGTTGTCAAGTATTCATGCTATCTTAAAGACTTATCCTTCCATGCAGTGCTTGGGATGTCATGTTTTTATCCCAACTGTTACATGCCATTTTGTCACATTAGGCAGATAATCATTAGTCTATATAGTTCGCTATCCATGAAAGTGTTCCAAAGCATTCCCCTGCAAGGTTAGAACCTAAACGATCCCAAAGAGAATGAAATTTATGGATTACAAGGCCCAAAAACCTATTTTGTATTACCTGCCAAGTTCCCTACCTCGTTTCTGTGCATACACAGACTTGACCATTACAGCCAAGGAAAAAGTGTACTTTGTCTTACACTATAGATTGTGCACAAGACTCAACACAATTAAAAAATAAAAAGTAAAATATAGAATCTTTGTTAGTAGAATCTTTCCCAAATAAATGCTTTGAGTTGATGCTTACTCAAGCCTTATCCCTCTCATCATGGAGCTAATTCCCTCTCTTTGTGGATCCCCTATCCCACCAGTTGTGGATATCATCCCTTAGGAAGAGGATCCCAAACCTCCTCCTCTTGGCCTATAAGTCAAACATAGGCTAAAATGTTGGAGAGGACCACTGAAGATAGGATTATGCTATAGAAATAGGGGTAGAGGGCTTTGCGTCCAAGGAGAAGGTTGAAGATCATGGGAAGAGGCTTATGACATCAAGGCGGTCCAGTTGTAAGCTTGTTCACCTTTGAATTCAATAAAAATCAAATTTTCTTTCCTAATCATGTCTACTTTGATATTATTTTTGAGATTGCTTGATCACTCAAATGGTTTATAACTGGTTATTGATTCAATTTATGATGAGTTAAGAACTTCATTTACCTTTGATTGTATATACTAGATGACTTGATCTTTTTTTTTTGTGTTTGTGTCTATGCAGATCTCTTTTGGAGCATCATGGACAAGCTGTGGAAAGCACTGGAAAGGCCTCTAAAGCATTGAGGATAAGATGACTGTGGAAAGCACTAAAGGGAATTCAACAAGAACTTTGTTAAATCGGTAAGTGATTCTTCACATATTACTTGTTTAAATCAACCATAAGCTAAGGAAAGGTAGCAATTCTTTTCTTGTTTGTTATTAGGTTTTGTTTGAAATCTAGGGAGATCCATCTTTTCCGCAAGAAGGATTAGTCTACCTAACAAATTAGCGACTCCACTGGGGAATGTCTTTTTCTCCATCATCTCCTTGTTTTGACTTTTGAACCTTTTGTCATAGCCCAGTCTGAGTGTATGAAAGATATTAAAAGTTTAGATTTTGTGATTTGTTTGGCTAATTGTTATTTCTTCTCTAAAATTTTCCTGAGGTGCGCACTTTATCTTTAGATACAGAGCGTATTTCTACGCATTGATCCTTTAGAAATAATGCATATGCACACTAGATTGAACAGTTGCCTGTGCACATACCTGAAAGTTTTGAAAATTTGAGTTTTCCCTTCACTAAGTCCATGAACTTTTGTTTTCTTTGCTTGATTACACTTGTTTACAGATTAAGAGAATCTTTGTGAGTTCAATTGAGTGTTGTGAAATAGCCTTCTTGAGAATTTCTTTTTTTCATGAATTAGGGTAAAAGATTCATCTGGTATGTTGTAGATCTATGAAAAGAAAGACCAGTTGGTATTGATTTTATGTCCACTAGTCTTTCTTATGTCAAACAAATCAAATCTAGTGCTTATTTTACTTAATTGTGAAAATTTGTTTCATTAATTAAAAGCAATGATTTTCTAGAATGAATATTTTTTTATGAAAGTGCTTCTTTTGCCGAACTTGAAACGAAAGCTATTCTTCTTTCCGTGTTGAAGTTTTTTAGAATTGTACTCTAGACAACAATAAATTCATAGCATTCATTAGAATAAATTCATTTTACGATTTTGATTGGTTTCCTTATGCATTTTGAAAATTTTGAGTGATTGTATGTTAAAGGAAAGTTTCATGGTTTTTGAGTCATTGGGCGAATTGAAATTTTAGAGGTTAATTTATGCATTTGGGTCATTCGAAACTGAAGATTTGCATTCATGAAAAGGGATATATTTGGAAATTAAGAGTTTTTGCATTTTCTTTGAGAAATTGAAAAGACTCGCTCCTTACTTCAGTTAGAAATTCATTGAAAAGAAAATATCACAATATCATGTTAGATTGCATTAAGGTTTTGTGTCAAGTCATAACACCATCAGTTTCACATCCATTTACCCTTTGATTAAGTAACAAATTAAAAAAAAAATGTTGATAAAATCAATTTAGAATATTTATATTTTAGGGATCTTTTACACCTACATTAGATCAGGTTGTAGGGATTTGGAATAGGGAAGTTAGTTAACTTTCCAAAGCTGCAAACAAACATTAGAATCTTGCGATAGAGAGTAAATCAATTTATTACAGTTTGGCTCTGGGAAGCTCCCCTTACAAAGGAGTTAAGCACGAGATCATATCGGACGCAGTGGAGTGATTGGCACCACTTCATTAGTTATGGTAGAGTGAATTACATGTATTAAAAATAGTGTTGAAAGGTACTTGGGAGTCACTTGGAAGTAAACCTCAGATTAACCATGTTGAGGAAATTTCAAGGGGATTGAGCAATGTTACTCTTCCCTTGCATGTATGTTCGATCTGCGGCTATCCACCCAGGTTAAATTATCTTAAGTGGTAACCTTAGAGACTATAATCTTAGGGCTATTACCCAAGGTGACGACATAGGGGAAGTCTCTGCTATACCTGGAACAGATGTTGGCTAGACTCACTTGGACCTTTTTGGAGGGTATTCTTCACAAGGGATGACATACGAGAAGTTACTTCCACCAGATAGTGTACATCAAGCAGGTTTTCATCATAACTAGTTCCACCCACTTTATCTTTAGCCATTTTTCACATTGATCTGTGTGATGTTGGATTTCATCACGAACTAGTGATTTCACTGTGAAAATCTTGTTTGCATGGTTTGATTCCTTACATTTACTAGCGCATGTTATTTGCTTGTTTTTACTTTTGAGAGACCTTAGGTGTGGATTGTGAATATTATTTTGATTCTTCATATAAAATTCATCGTGGTTGATTCACTGAGCCATTAGTGTATAATGCAGGGTTTATCCCCTGAATATACACCTAGTCAATTGGAAAATTTAAAACTAAGAAGTCAACATCAACATGATTCGGGACCTCAGATCAACCTGAGACATCTACAATTATAGAATCTAAGACAATAGAAGCTGAAGTGATTCAAACCCAAGGAGTAGAATTAGGCTTAGTTGAATTAGGGCTAGAAGTTGTCGAAGTTATTCAAAGAGAATCCGAGACTAGAGAAATTTCAGACACATAATTAAATGAACCAGAAGTTGAAGAACCTGAATATGATTTTTCTGAACCTGAATCACCTTCAACTATTATAGCCCCTACTCTTTAACCACCTTCACCTCAAAGGAGCCTCATAATTACATCTGAACTACCTCCTAGTCTAATTAGTATTGAAGATACAACTGGAAATGAGGAGAACGAATCAACACATACTCCTGTTATTGTTGGTGAACCAACAATGTTTAAAAGACTTCCTTTTGGTCCTTTCTGACCAGATCCTTAGTATTATACCCCCTTGGACATTTTAGGTCAAGGTCTTCCACGTTTTTTCACTCCTTTCTATTTTTCACAAGACGAAAGATGTTATAAATTCCTCCTATGAGTCAACCCGCTGATACCTTTATGTATACCAAGTCTCTAGAGTCATTATTGTATGGTGTTCCTTCAGTTCCTACTGGGTACCAGCCACTCATCGGAACTTTTTTAGGAGCCATTCCTTCACCTCAAGTTTCTATTTGGTCATCTGGTTTATCTACATCTCCTATTCAGAGCATGAATTCCATTCCTGAAGCACCTTTGGCATCAAACCAATATTTTAACATGGTATCTAGTAACTTAGGTAATCCTTAAGTAACCCCAACTAGTGTTTATTATCTTCTTGGGGGACAACCACCTTATCCTCCACCTGGATTTTATTATCTGTCATATCCTACGGTTAGAGGACAACATTTTACTGGAACTTATGGTTAGATACCTTAGGTCAATCCCAATGAACCTGTTGTGTCTCAACCCTTGATTAGTGCTCCTTACCCTGGGATGAATACTATTTGGAACCCCCCTTTTGTTCAAAAACCTATTCAAGTTGCTCCACAAGTGCCAATTTATCAACTTGTTTAGCCTACTAAACAATCTATTCCTCAAATATCTATTCCAAGTTTAGTACTTGTTCAACAACCTATCTAGGGGATTCTGTAAACATCTATCCAATAGTCTATCTAAGGAATTTCACAAACACCTGTTCAGCAATCAATTCAACAACATGTTCAGGGTCATCCTCAAACACCCATTCAATCTACTGTTCAAACATCTCTTTAGAAATCAGTTCAAACTTCACCTGAAACATCTATCCCAGGAGTATCATAAATGAATGTCCAAGTTACACCTCAAATACAGGTTCAACAACCTACACAAGCTATCCCTTAAGCATCTTCTTATCAAACGGGTCCTAATTTCTAGTCTATCACATATATTCCTATCAGAAAACCTAGTATAGGGATAATGCAAACACCATAACAAAGTTAAGACTTTCAAATGCAACCTTTTAAAGGTCATTATTTTCAAAGCTAACCTTTTCAAGGTCAATTTTTCCAAGGCCAACCTGTTTAAAGTCAATTTTTCAAGGTCAACCTTTGCAAAGTAAACCTTCATAGGGGTAATAATACTTGGTTAAAATGGTTCAAAGTCCACCTTTTCAGAGTCAACCATACCCTAGTCATACTTTTCAAATTCCATTTCAACAACAACTTGGTATGGCTCACCCTGGAGGAATGCATATACCAACTGCACAAGATATTCCAGGATGTCCTGGGTATCCTCCTCCAGGGGCTGGACTTAACCCTAAGGGTTATAAAAATTCACAACAAGAATTAAAATGATAGTTATTGTTCATCGCAACCTTAGATTTACCAGATTTATCCCGATTGACGAATGATCCTATATATTATTATCCATTTTGGCTTGCTATTCCTACTAAGTTACCGAGTGACATACCAAAGTTTGAAGGTAAATCAAGAGAGGA
The DNA here is from genome assembly GCA_000404065.3 of Pinus taeda. Lineage (NCBI taxonomy): Eukaryota > Viridiplantae > Streptophyta > Pinopsida > Pinales > Pinaceae > Pinus > Pinus taeda. Next base: position 18,470 of record APFE031233946.1, read on the forward strand.
GCCATCAAATCATGTTATGAAATATATTCTTTGGTGTGCTTCAAGTTCATTGATCAATGATTCTATAATATTATGCCTTTTTCAATGAACTTTAACTGGTTTGGAAACAAAATGGTACATTGAGTTACCACGTGCTTCTTTCCATAATTTCAACTCTTTAGCAACAACATTTTTGACAGATTTTCAGCTACCAATTTGAAATGACAATGGTACTAAAATTTTAACTTCCATAAAATAATTTACATCTACTTACATTTCAGATCATATACATGAATGGAGACATAGGCGTATTTTAGTCAATATTTATATTTTAGATCAAATTTTAGCTGAATGGTTCACAAAATCATTACTTCCTTATATTACTGAGGATGTTGCTAAAGGAGGTTTTTTAATGAAAGAGAACGTACTTGCTTTTTCCCTATACCTAGACCTAATCTGTACACAATCTAGCACCTTGCACAAGAAAATCCCAAATATACCTCACCCAACAATTTCAGATCAACCAGAATGAACTCCTACACAATCTAACATTGTTGATGGTGTAATTGGTTATATTAGCCATTATTCTATGAGTAAAAAGGAATTCTAAAAACATTTAGACTTTGGCTATAAAATATTCACCTAGTGAAAACCTTTCCCCAGAAACTACTTCTGAAATTAATGCTGTAGAATCATCCATTTGCAGGTATCAACCATCTGGAGGTAAAAAGAAGGGGAGAGGTAAAACAAAGTAGAATTCTTGTTATAAAGACAAGCCAACTAAAAATGAACCTTCTGATGAGAAAAAGAAACCTCATTACCCTTATCTAATCTATAATGAAGATCATTATATGATTGAATACCCACATCAGGCAGAGGTTAACAAATTCATAAAAGGCCCTCCAACTCCTGCTGTTTTGAAGGATCCTTTTCCTTCTCAAGATAGTAAAATGATTTCACACAATCCATCTTCTTCTTCCACATCGATAGATTTCATGACGATGTATTCGAAAGTTATGATGGCAACAAGATCAAAATATTATGGATCTAGGGGTCTTGTAGTAAATGGAAATGATGCTAGTCCATCTAGTCAACTTTCCACTTCAATTCCTCCTCCTTTTGAACCATTACAAATTGAGAAACCAAACCCTGACATGGTTGTTCGACTGCCTCCCAATTTTTTTGTTCGAAAATATTCTTTCAACCCATATGTTAGAGTTTCTTAGAACTACAACATTGTTGAATATTTGGCTATGTCTCCTTCATCAATGTTAGCTCTTGAAGTGACACAAACATGTCCAACAAAAAGAAAGTTACTTTTTCCAACTATTGGAGCAATTGATCCTTAGGATTATAATATTATCGTCTTTGATCTTAAAAGTCATATACCTAGCCTCGCACATCAACTTGCATTCCAAATACGAGTCTTTGTCAAAACCAAATGTGTGTTTCCTACAGTGATTGACGAATGATCCTCTATGTGTATCATGTCTATTTCTTGTTGGAAAGCTTTGGGTTCTCGAACTATTAATCAATCTCCTACAACT
>APFE031233954.1:9745-24131 GCA_000404065.3 Pinus taeda
CCCATATTGTTACTATTGTGCCCCATAAAGCCCACTATTGTTATTATTGTGCCCTTACATTATTATTGTTATGTAGGCTCTGATTATGTTATGACCCCTTAGACTCCCCTATATATAGAGAGGAGGTCTTTTCATTTGAATCATCCAAGAATTGTTCATTCATGTAATGTAAAGGAGGTTGCCCCATCGAAGAGGCTGAATTCTAAGGCGTTGATCTATCTTTTCTATCTTTTCTTGAGCTGGTTTCATAACATTCAACCATCCACACTATTTATCTACATACTAATCTAGTTGACATAATTCTTTAAAACATCCAACCTCTTATGGAAACCAAAATTTTCTATCCAACACAACTTTTTATATTTTTTTCTTAACTTTCTTAACAACTAACCATTTTCTTGTTTCTTGGTAGAGTTCCTCATTCAAAGAAATGGTGGCTTGGAAGTTCCTTCTACATCGCTCCACTTTAATATTAAGTGGAAAGTTGAAGCCAATAAACCATGTGTTTGTGCATTTCTTTGAACCTTGTTTATTATCAATTTATCCTACAAACCTAACAACTTGAATAGTCACTAGTGACTAAGAGGCATGCAAGTGATCAAGAGAAGTGGTGAACACATATTTTTGAGATAATTCTACAACTTTAGGTCTTAAAAGTGTGCATGTCAAGCAATATTTAGTTTTTCATATCCACATTAGTGTGTCACAACTACAGATTTTCCATATTGCCTCATTTAGTTGATTCTAAGAGTGAAAATAGTTAGATGTAAGGCATCCTCTTTTGTTTCCCCTTTAATTAGTTGAATATACAATTCCATTCCCAGTTTATAAATTCTTTTGATATGCTCCCTCGCAACCATGGGTCAAACATACAAAGGTTTAAAAGGAATATAATATAAAGGTACCAATAGGTCATATCTCGTGATTGGGCCTAAGGTTTGCAGTCATTAGGGGAATGTTGAGGTCTAAAATAGGCCTCCTAAGAAAAATGTACAACCAAAATAAAATTTATAAGAAACAATACGATTTAATATGATGATGTCAACTATGTGGGATGATTCACCATTTTTAGAGTAAAAAAGTAATATTAAAAAATAATAAAATAATAAAACAATTTTTTCAATTAGTATTTTCAACTTATCTCCCTAAGTTTTTACTCAAATTTTGAGCACGAGTAATCGTTGGATGCCAAATTTAAATCATCATCCAAGGAATACCCATGTTGCATACTTTCGATCGACCCTGCTACATGAAAAATGAGAAATACATTAAAAACATGATTGTAATCACATTTTTCATTTATTTCTCATTTTTCATGTAGTAGGGTCTGTTGAAAGTATGATACATGGGTAATCCATAGATGATAAATCAAATTCTGCATCCAACAAGTGTTTCAACTCGAAATTTGAGTAAACCCATTGGGAGATAAGTTGAAAATACAAGTTGAAAAAATAATTTGTTCGTTTTTCCCTCTAAAATTTGATGATGTGATCTAATCTTATTTTATATTTCCACTATTATTTTATAATTTCCTTAGGAGGCCCATTTTAGACGTCAAAATTCCCCTAATGATGGCACCCACTTGGCTCTATGTATCTATTGGTTCCTCTACATTCTATGTAGTTATGGACATTGTCAAAGCTTTATGTGGCTTTTCCCTAGCATTGACTCTAGCCATCTTGAGAACATGTTAGTGTTAAAAAACATACTCAATCATGTGTTTCATGTGCTCAATGAAATTGAGAAACTAGTGGATGGTATACAAGATGGTAGGATATAATTGTAGTGACTCAAAGCATATCAAATTCTTCATCTTTTCATATTATTGTTTCTGTCATGCTTTAATGTGTTCCATTTTCTCCTCTGATAATTTCTTAATATCATGTCCTGATGAAAGAAATTAGCACTACTTTCTATAACAGTGTGTTTCAAAAATGGTGGAGTAGTGCTCGACTACTTTGTGTCTTTGAACCTAATGGTGTGTCATATTTTTGTTTTAAAGGATCATTAATAGAGCCATAAAAAATAGGGCTTCATTTTTATCTCAAATTTTCCTTCCTTCTACTTCTCTTCTTCCTCTACACTGGTGAGTTCAACCCCATGTTTACCTATGTCCTACAACCCAAAGTTTGAAAATTCCAACACTTCCTTAATTTTTCCTTTGATTCTAGTTGGTAACGGAAAAACAACCCTTAATCTTTTACGTCTTTGATAGGTTTACAAGCACACTCTAGAGTACTTAGATTAAATTTTTGACATATTTTGTTAATTTACAGATGGATAAATACATTTATTCCCAAGAATATGATTGAGAATTTTCAACATTTATATTCCAACGGAGTCACTAGATAATGCTATAGGCTGATTTATAATTACCTAAATGTGTTCAAATAATTGTAGTGGTATCATGTTTTATTCTTCACTTAAATGAGCCACCCTAAATGGGGAACTTTTCATAATCAGTGGGCCTAGTATGTCTCAGGGAATTCTTTGGATAAAGCAACAAGTTTTCTCCAAGTAATATGAAGAAACTTAATGTAACACCCTCCTCCCACATCTACCCAAATAACCAACCAACTAGGGTAAATGTGCGATAAAAGGCTACTATAATGGGATTCAACCTCCTAGGTGACCTTAAGGAAGTGGAATCAATGGAAACACATCACACAAACCTTCCACATTAGCAAAATAACTCCCAGGAGCTAGCCCAACCACTCAGGTAACCAACCCCTAAGACCAACTAAAGTTTTAGACCATTAATTCCACAAACACTCCCTTGATATGGACAAGCATGCGTTCATGAGGCTCCAGACACTCCCACAACATGGGTATGCATGTGTCTAGGGACTTTTGTTGCTAGTGTTGTGCCTGTTTCTCCAGGATTTGGGCCATGTTTTTAGGCCCAAAGCCTAGGTCACTGCCCAGAACTCAATGACACTTTCAGAACTAGAATATAACAACATAATAAGGATGCAAATGCAATTACTTGAACAAGAAATTAAATGGACCCCTACTAGCCATGACATACATTTCGTCTAACATGTCACAAACATGTAATCTACAAGTTTAAGCAATAGAGCTAATCATAGGGGTCTCATAATTATCTAAGAATCACTAAGAAGCATTGTTCCCTTATATCATTATCTGCATTATCATCTATTAGGTCATAGATAAATTAGCCATAGAATACACATAATAGCGAATACATTTACACATAATACGTCAAGGAAATAACCTCTTATTAATGAATGTAAAAGCCAACCTAGGATAGGATTACTATGTTCCACCTAACCATAGAATGGCTGAGCCAATCCTCTCTTCAACAATTCACCCATGTGCCATATTCCAAGCATGACTGTTAATCTCAAACCAAAAGAACCAACCTGGGAATCATGAGGCTAAACCACCTCACCCTCATCAACAGAAACTAGGCTTTACCACAATCCATACCATATCACTAGGCTAACACAATAAACATGCAATAACATCCTTTACCATGATCTCCACCATATCAATGGGACAAAACAAGCATGGATGCCACCAGATTTCTCCACCTACAACGTGAGGAATTTTGCTATCTCCTAGTCACTAAGGCTTTACCACAATCCACACTAGATCACTAGGCCCTAAACTGAGACCTACTCTCCAGTATTTACCACGTATCCCATCTTGGGATTGCTAGGCCTAATGGAGAGCATCCACCTCTAGTATTTATTGTATATCCCGCCATTCACTGTTCGAGGATTCCTAGGCCCATCGAGGGAACACAAAATATGGCTTTACTCCAACCCACAATCCAGTTCAAGGGTTACTAGGCCATGTATTATATTATTGAGAGATCCACCTCACTCAAATTTGAATCCATCTGGCAATCCATCTCAACTAAGACATGTGAACCCCATCACTTCATGGTTATTCGTAAATGGAAAGGCTAGGTTGAAAGCATTACTTAAGCTGCTTAAATTGGCCTAACATTCCTCTATCTATTCAAGCTTCTTACCTTTCCTTTATATTGGTGTAATAGGATAAGAAATTTATGAGAAGTTCCTAATGGACCTCCTGTAATAACCTCCCAATCCCATGAAGGATATCACCTCATCTACATTTCTACGAGTTGCCCACTCCATGATATCTCTACCTTTTTTGGATCCACTACTCTGACCTCCTTGGAGACAACATGTCCCAAGTAATGTACCTTAACTTGAAAGAAACTACACTTGTTAGATTAGCATACAACTAATTCTCTCTCAACAACCTCAACATTGGTTCCAAATGCTCGACATGCTCTTCCTCATTGTTTGAATATACCAATATGTCATCAATGAAAACATTAATAAACTTATCCAAATACAGACACACCACATTGTTCATCAAGCACATAAATGTAGCTAGAGCATTAGTCAAACCAAATGGAACTACAACAAACTCATAATGTCCATACTTAGTCCATAAAGTTGTCTTATATATGTTCTCTTCTTTAATGCGTACCTGACGATATCTAGATCTCAAATCAATCTTTGAGAACACTGCTTCTCCTTTTAGTTGATCAAACAAGTCATCAATCCTTAGAAACGAATACATGTTCTTGATGGTGACTTTGTTTAACTTCCCGTAATCAATGCACAATCTGAAAGTACCATCCTTCTTCTTTACAAACAATATCAATGAGCCCCAAGGCGATACACTTTGCCTAATCTATCCCTTTTCCAAATTTACTTCAAGTGTAAATTTAACTCTACCAACTTGGATTTGCTCATCTTGTAAGATGATTTTGATGTTGGAGATACCCTTGACACTAACTCAATAGAAAAGTATACTTTCCAATAAGGTGGAAAATCTGAAACCTTTGTGGGAAACACATCTTGAAACTACTATAGAACTAGATACCTTCTCAAACAATTCACATCCTCAACATCCTTACCTTTTTCACTAGAAATATGCATTGCAAATAAAATACACCCTTTTCTAGGATTGCACTTTGCCTGCATAGCTGTCAGCATCCTAACTGATGTGGATTTCTTCTTTCCCTGTAAGACTCTTGCTTCCCCATTGTCATCCAAGAACTCAATGGCTTTTTCATAACAATCCACCTTGGTCCTATGAAGGTACAACCAATCCATAGCCAATAACATATTGTCTGATCTCAATGGTAATACATTCAAATGTGATGTGGTAGGCATACCATTCAAATAAAATGTACAAGCTCTTACCTAATGATGAACTCTCTTCTGGGTACCCTTAACCAACTGCACTAACCAAGATTTTGCATGCACTTGTTTATTCAAACCACACTTATCCACCAAGTTAGGACTAACATAATTATAATTAGATCCAAGGTCAATAAAAATAGAAACAAATTGATCACAAAGCTTACCATCTATCTCAATGATATATTTTTGAAGGTTTGCTTGTTTGTTATCCAATGTTGCATAGATATGAGGAATACTTTGACCAACATCCCCAATAGTATGAACATCATGTGCACTATATATATGAGGCCTACCACCTTGATTCTATGGATAATATCTCTTAAGGTGTTCCTTACCACATGTCCAACACTCCAATCATCTAGTACCATCACCTCTATGTTGCTGCTTTGGTCCATGTCCCTGTCTAGTTGCATTGAACTTCTTTTGTGGTGCCACATTTTCTTTCTCTTCTACATTCCGAGGCTGTGTTATTTTCAGTTGCCACTTACCCTTACCTTTATCCCTATCCTTCCCTTTCCATCCTTTTTGAGATACATTCTTATGTTTTGACTATTCATAGAAATGTTTCAATTTCCCAATAACTTCCTCAAGTGACTCAGGCTCATCATACTCAATTCGATCTCTAAATGCTAATGGAAAAACATTGAAAAATCATTGAAATTTAGCCTTATCATCTTTAATATATGGTACATACCTCAATAGCTCTAGGAAATTGGTCGTGCACTCTTCATTTGTCATCAATCCCATCTTTTGCTCATAGAATTATTTGGCCTTATTATCATAGTACCTTTTTGACAAGTACTTCCTCCTGAAAAGAGTCTTGGACTCATACCAAAGCAAGTCCTATTTCCTGATGTCCCTAACACACTTGAGATCATCCCACCAGATATCTTCTTTACCTCTCAAGCTGAAGATAACTACTCTGGCCTTCATATTACTATGTAATTATGCAACTCAAAGAAATTCTTCATCTCAAGTATCGAAGCCTCTCCATCTTCTAGATTTTTCAAATATCCATCAAAAATAGGTGGATTTTTTTTCTTAAATTCATCTAGTAAGTATCCCCTATCACTACTCCTGTAAGGATGTTAATGATGACAATCATAGTTCCTATTAAAATTAGAACTAGACTAGTACACTACAGGAAAAAATGACATTGGGGAGGGGTGAAAAATGTCACCATAGGCTCATTGGTGACAGTCAAAAGGGCATTCGTCACCAAAAAATGAACATCACCAGAGGTGGCGTCACTGAAAGTATAGATGTTGTAGTGACATACAAAGTCTATCACCAATAATGATTTATAATGACAGATAATGACCGTCACCATTTCATATGAGAAATGGTGATGGACCATAGCCTCCGTCACTAAAAACTAAATGTCACCAAAATTGGCATCACCAAAAGTATAGGTGTTGTAGTGACATACAAAATCCATCACTAATAATGATTTACAATGATGGATAGCAACAGGCACCATTTCATATGAGCAATGTTGATGGACCATAACCTCCATGACCAAAAACTGAACATCACCAAAGGTGGTGACACCAAAAGTATAGGTGTTGTAGTGACATTCAAAGTTTGTCACCAATAATGATTTATAATGACGGATAGCAATTGTCACCATTGCATATGAGAAATGGTGATGGACCATAACCTCCGTCACCAAAAACTGAACGTCACCAAAGGTGTTATGGTGACATTCAAGGTCCGTCACGAATATTGACTATAATGACAGATAATGACCGTCACCATTTCATATGAACAAAAATGGTTTATTGTGACGGATCTTTAATGGCTGTCACTATTGGTGCATATATATGGTGATGTTCATTAACCATCACCAAAAGCCACATTGCCAGAAGTATAGGTTTTGTGGTGACATTCAAGGTCCATCACGAATAATGACTATAATGATGGATAACGACCATCACCATTTCATATCAACAACAATGATTTATGGTTATGGACCTTTGAGGGTCGTCAATATTGATGCATATATATGGTGGCATTCGTTGACCGTCAACATTTCATATTTTTGGTGAGGGTCGAAAAATATCACCAAAGCTCATTGGTGATGGTCAAAAGAGCCTCTGTCACCAAAAATTGATCGTCACCATTCCATATGGATGTCAGGGCATGATGGAATCGAGTCACCAACCTCCTACTTGTAAAGCAAGTGCTCTTCCATTGAGCTAGAACCCTTTAAAGAATTATACTTTTAAAAATTAGACCTTGAAACCTCATAAATTATAAATTCTACAACTTTCAATAAATTAAAGTCTTGGCCAAAAGACATTTATAACCTATAAATGACCTATAACTAGCGAATACACCAAATCTTGCAAAGGAAATGTCATAAGTGGATAACATATGGAAGAAGAGCAGGTAGGGACTTGGAACCCTTCAACATCTTGGCATGCCTTAGAACTTGGCAAATATTAGCTTGTTTGACATGTCTTTGTACTATCTGGCACATGTTAGCATGCCTTAGCATTCCCTAACACACCTTGGCAGTCATGACCTCACAACTAGCATTACATTTATCCATGACTTGTGAACCTTACATTCACTAGAACACCTTGTCACTCCTTAGTTGTCATGCCCTTTGTTATCCTCCATAATGTCCCAAGCTGATGAGGAGATTGACAGAGGTAACCACAAAGTAAGCTTTTAGTTTGGTAGCTAGCCCTACCAAACCAGAGAGCTCTCTCTATGAAAGCACAACCAAGAGATAACTGGAATGTAAAGGATTTTAGGTTAAATAGCTAGGCTCAAGTGGGCTTTTTGAAAATTTAGGGACTTGGAACTCTGTCCACCAGTGTCTTGTTTGGCAAGGACTTTGTCAAGGAGGTAGGGACTTGGAAATCTGTCTAAGATAAATCACCTAACATGCATGAAAAAAGCTCCTTAGAATAGAGTACTTTCTACCTAGAAGAGTGTCCCTTGCTCAAAATATAGAACCCTTCTCTACTGTGCAATTTTCTTAAAGAAAAATCTATGCATAAAATAGTACTATGAAAAACACCTAAATTAAGAAAAGTGAGCATCTAAGTCAAGCTATAAAAGTATACTAAATATGGCTCTATATAAGTTTGGGAAACATTGGACAAGCATGCTTGCATACAACAACCATACGATGCCTAAAATCGATGCGCTTCTTTCATCGTTTCTATACCCTCAAAGAAAAACTGGAATCTGTAGCATGTACCTCAAGGCTGTATGCATCTGTTGAAGGTGTAGATTGAAAGGATCTGCTGAGATGAAGTACTATTGAAGGACAAACACCTTCAAAGCAATAGATAAAGTGTACTATGAATTCAATCCATTTGCACACAAACCAAGGCTGCTATTGGGTACACTGCTCCATTGAATGGAAACTGCAATGTATTGTAGTGTCGCTGAGGAAAAAACACCTTTAGTTCAACACGAATAAAACTCTAACATATATTGTCACTGTGGCCTCGATTGTAGGTGATCTCATCAATATAGGTAACAACTTCGATAATTGAAAAATCAAAAGGTGAGCTACATAGATCATTTGAAATGACATATTTGGGCATACTTTATTATTGTTTAGGAGTGTTATTATATAAAATTCAAGGTATCTTGTTGCATGTTTATATCACATGCAAAGGATGTGAAGAAATACAAAAAAATATTAAATAGCATGGTATAAGTGAATTGCAGGTTTTTTTGAAACGAGAATGGAATTCTCCTTGTGCGGGTTCTAATCTAGTGGGTATAACTTTAAATAAGAAACTGATAGTCATGGGGTTGGAATTTTCTCACAATTGATGAAAAGTCCCAAATTTGTTCACTAGAAAGAAGCAGAGAAGGTCGTCAAGTTTATGGAAGGGAACATCCTATTTGCAGGAAGATAACTTGAAATTATTCAGGCATATTATTTCTTGTCTTCTTATACGTGTGTGCTTTGAAAAGATAACCACATCCAAAGACTCAATAACAGCTCTGGTAAAGTTTATAGATGTGAATCACTTCAATTCAATTTATTACATTGTTCAATGAATGAATTTCTTTTAAGGTTGTTGAATTCTGCAATAAGACATGGAAGTGTTCAGAGAATATGTCTAATGACAAATTAATATTTTGATAGTTTATACTGACAAGGGAGCATAAACCACACCAATAAGAATAAACATACCAGTGACCCAACATGATCTCTTCCTCTTTTTTCTATTTCTTCTGATGCTTCCCTTTAATGCTCAAGATATGCCTTCAACAAAGGAACAAGTGGAAATTTTTCTACAAGTCCAATTGCAAAGACAAACCATAAAGCATCCATTTTCCTTTGATTGCGCAATTTTTCCACAACATCTACAAGAAGCAAGACCAAACATGTCATGCAGGACCACAATCAACCAATTAGTAGCCCATAAAGTCTTGAAACAACTTGTATAAACCACAACTTTGTAAGCAATTTCAAAATAATTTAGAGCACAAGAGTCAGCAAGTTCAAGAAACCTTTCTACTAAAGGCATATTAAGCATAATAATCATCTATATCTAAAGAATTAAATGATGAGCCAACTAGTAAACGAACCTTTCTGCATAGTTTGTTTTGCAACCCACAGCTACATAGTTTTTTTTGCAACCAACAGTCACAGAAGAAGGCTAAACAAATGGCATGTGCCCAAGAAATTTGTATTTTATGGGTTCTTTTAAGGGAGTAAATTTTAGGGCTTTGGTCGAATAATAATATAGAAAATTCTCATTTCAATCTTAAAAATACATAGAAATATAAAAGTTACAAAAACTTCGCACAAATGAAATTTTTGTTTGTTCAATTTGCCAAGATTAATGGTGCAAGACGAAAAGAATGGTCTCTGTCATAGGAATGCTGAGCCGCAGAACCATGGGCCTTCAATTAATTCTTTTTGGTAGTCCTCACTAAAAGCAAACACTACAATGAAGAAACCCTTTGAGTAGAGGAGAACCTTGTAGTTGTTGGTCTAGTTAGAGTGAATCCATTGGTAGAGATCTGTTGTGCATGGCCATAGCCCATTGAACCTGCAAATAATGGCATGCTCTGCATACTTTTGGATTTGCTCATCTAGCGTTGGATGCATTATTTCAATGGAAGGGGTTTCCTCCAGTTTGTCCACCAAAAAAGGTTTGGGAGCCCGAGCTAGTGGAGCTGTTTTCTTGGGTATCTGATCATGGACAACATCTTTATATGAAAATGTTGCAGCTGAAGATGATTGTCCAACAGCTCCCCCTCTCAAATGAACGGTAAAAATGATGGAGGCATTTCTCTTAATGTTGTAAAAAGAAAGGGGATAAAGATCCTCAAGTTTTTTACCTTTGTGGAGGAGTTGTTGAAATGCAAAGGGAATCCCCAACCTAAATTCCAGGATTTGCTTGAGGTCCTGCACTAGATCCGAAGAGCTCACCCATTGTAGCAGAGTTTTTCCAGAAAGGATCACCATCTGGATCTGGAATGAGGCAGAGTGATCAGACTTCTGCTTTCCTTTTCCAAACTGAGACGAGAGGAATTTGGTGCTTTGGAAGCTCCTAGATGATTCTTTTGTGATGATGTTTCCCTTGGAGCTAGGGCTTTGTTGACTGGTGAACTCTGTGGTGGCCCTCTGGAACAATGGACTGTTGGGGTGCAGGGGTTGGCTAGAAAAATCATAGCCTTGCTCCATGATAGATATTGCGCGTGGGTTCCTAGCGATGTCGTGTTGGATCCATAAGCTATTGGGATGCAGGGTTAATCTAGAACCCTCAAAGTTTGATTTGTTGCCTGTCAAAGCATCCAAAATCTTGGCGGCTTGCAGAAGTCCCTCGAGGTCGGGCGCCATCCTGATCCTCACTGCGAAGCTGCCAACGACATGCAGATGAAGTGTCCACCGCCATATCTGCTGCAGTGCATGCGCAGCTTGCTGTGAGCCCATCCCGTGTATGTTTCTCTTTTTTCTTCGCAGGGCTACACTCGATCTTATTCACTGGGTTTGGCTTGAATGGAGTCGGGGCCACTCTGAAACTCTCGTTGCCATCTTCTGCAGGGCCGACCAAAGGCCAGACGACGATTGAGGGAAGGGAGGCGACGACAAAGAGATTAGGGTTCATCATTCTTCTTCCAACAAAGATCATTAAAATTTGAAAAAATCATAAAATTAACTAAACAATAATTTTATTATTAATTAAATAATAATTTTATTACTAAATAGATAGTAAATTTATTTTTGTTAAATAATAGTAACAATTAATATATGTTAAAGATATATACATTTAAAAAACATGGAACTAGATTCTTAACTATGTAGATTTACTCTTATTTTACCATGGATATTTAATTTGTAAATAGACTTTATTATAATACAATGGATTGTCATTACTACATACCAAAAACCAATAACTCATTTTATATGGCACTTGTTCATATACCATTTTTGTGATTAATCAATTTAATTAAAACCACACAATTACTTTGGAAAAAAATTTCAACTTTTGATTTATGTATTATTGTGAATATTCAAGAATATTTTGTGGAGCTTAAATCAATCTTTACCATCCATCTAATAATTAATGACAATTAAATTACTTAATAATTATTGATAATTAAACTAAAATTTTGAAAATCTTTACTTCAAAATAAACACCTTATGATTAGATATTAAATTGGTGTATATCTTATTTTATTTCATTTATAAAATACAAAAATCTTTATTTCATACTAATACCAATCCCACGACTTTGCAGGCCACCATCGCTGGATGCCCCAACACTCAATAGTCTATCCAGCCATCAGTGAGTAGAACTTGCCACTCCCAATTTTTGAGTCCTCTATCTAAATGATGCCACTACAACCTATCACAGCAAGCCACTACTTGCCTCTCTGAAGGCCCCAACATTTAAGCTCTCCTGTGGACCACGTTTCACAATGATTCATACTCGATCCACTCCTCTCTCTAACCAAACACTGTGAGCCACATTTCTTCCATTTTCATACTAAACTCACAATAAAACAATCTTGTCATATATCAAACTCTGAATACATGCCCTCAAACACAATCTTAGACACAATCAATACATCACCTCAACACAATCAACAACATATATATAAATCTTCAATACCATGGCAAATATGATATACAATATACCAAACATCAAGCCTCCAACATACATGCTCTCAACACAAATACATCAACAACATAAAAAATATGACCACAAAAACTCATCCATGTCTCAACAATAACATCCATACAAGACATAAACCACAATGCTACACCCATATAAAATTTCTACAATAATAAAACATGATAAGCTCAACTGTGATCCCCTGCATACACAATGTAAGAAATACAAATGTGCCATTGAAGACATGCTAACATCCAATCTTTAAGGTAGTGGCAATCTCCTCAATCAAATGTCTTCATAAACCTACATAAAACAATCATTGAATCATGCACACAAAATTGCAATAAAATTGATCTCCTTCAACAATCTGCTACAACTATTTCTCTCCTCTCACCTTTGGATCTTAATGTTATCAATGCTTTCCAATACCTTACTCTCAGAAAAGAACCAACCTCTCCAACACTGAGGCTACCTCCGATAAATAGATGATCTAAAGTGATTAAACAATAATAGCTCATAGATACGGAGAGACAAACACCCTTGTCCATACTTTTGTACTTTTCTCCTTCACTTGATCGTCCATTTTCTTCATTCAATGATATAATTATCCTTGAATTAATCACCTTCTAGAATAACACCAACTCAAATCGACTCTAAACCATCAAAAACCTTGCACAAATACCTTGGGAAATGTTCATGGTAAATTATATGCACACACAATTTGGAAATTCCTCTCTATAACTATTGTTGTTGGGACATAATTGGATCCTAGATACGATTGTCACTTGGATAGTATATCCATCCTAACGAAATTGCTGCTATCTTTGCTCTGTGCATAATTGCCTCCTAGAGAAGGTGCCTCAACACATGGAAAATCACCTCCTCTTTGTGTAGAATGTTTCCATTTGTCTTTAATGGTTCTCCACCACCTATAGAGCATATGAAAACATTAGGAATGCCTCAGTAATATGTCAACAAGCCTCTCATCAACATGGAAAATCCTCCAAGCACGTTGACATCAATGCCTACATAATTGACTCCACGATTGACTCCTTAGGTAGGCATCCTAGGTTAACATCAATTCCAACACCACGAGGCCAACAATTGCATATTAATATGGTGGTAGTGGATAAGTTGAACAAGGTAACTCACATTATAGTTGTTAAGTCTACACATAAAACAATTTATATAACTCAAGTCTTCATGCAGGAGATATTTGTTAGAAAATTAAATATTAAGGAGCAATGGAACACATAAAATACTGCAGAAATATAAACACAGAAAACACACAAAACAAGAGAGACACAGATATATGTGGTTCACCCAGTTTGGGCTACGTCCACCTTGAACAACCAGTCCTTCCTTTCTATTATCCAACAAAATGAAGAGACATAACCTACAACAAATCCACTGTAATATCCTTTGTTTTCTCTTACAATCTCACCTCTCTGTTTCTCGCTCACACACACAGAATACACATCTATCACAGCCTCAAATACAATGTCCTTATACAAAGAGATGGGTTTCCTTCTAGGGCAAAAAACCCTAAACTAAACATAAGTTCTACCGTCAAATCATCCGCCTAATGAACGGCCCAGATTGACTAGAAATTACTATATTTTTACAAGGCAAATTTACATCTGTTCTTAGCTTCGGGGGCACTACCGCCGAGCCCCCGGACCCCCCAGCCGGGGGGGATCGCCCCCCCCAGACCCCCGCAGGGGGGACAAGTCCCCCCCTCATGGAGAGGTGTACAAAACTTCCTGGGGTATACATTCGGCTGAAATAAAGACCTCTAAACAATCATGCTCCACACACAACAATCTCCCACTTGGAGAATGATTGTAGCAACTCCATTGCTGCTTCATTTGTTGGACAATGACTCCTCTCTTGGACCTGGCTATTTCTCATCTTCATCGTCATCCTTGAAGACCAATTGAAACTGAGCATGTTCTCAGTTTCTCCCTGGTTACAACTTTTGTTAGCATATCTACAGGATTATGGCTAGTGTGTATCTTTTCTAGCTTCAACTGTCCATCTTCCAACACTGATCGTATGAAATGGTACTTG
>APFE031233954.1:33905-114586 GCA_000404065.3 Pinus taeda
TGGCATCATTCTTTAAAATTACTTTATTAAGGTAAAAAATATGATATTAATTATTCCACTATGCTAATTAACTAAGACTTAAGAAGATTTTTACTACCTATATAAAAAAATATATCTTATTCTAATAAGAGAGCAAGTAATGTGAAAATAAAATGTTAATTTTTTATTAAAATCATAGAGAAAAGAAGGGATAAAGGACAACACATGGTCCAGAAGACGAGAGAAGATCTCCATAAAGGAACAACACAAGGGGCGGGGACAAAGCATGGCCGAGGGCAGAGCATGGGCAGGGGCGGGGGTGGCTAGGAAGAAAGGGCAGGGATCCAACATCTGCTAATCTTCCATACTTCATCCCTATTGGGATTGCTTGATCTTCTTTCAATTTCTATGGCCTCCCTAAACTTCTGGTGATGAAAAGGGGTAATCTTGGCAATAACATGGACCTCCTCAATGCATACATGGTGCTTAATTTTTTCCACGTGTTTTGCAAGGGCAGAAGACCGGGTCCTCCCATGTTTTATGTTGGTTGAGCATTCATGAATCCTTTGATTAACAGATCTCCCAGTCTCACAAACATAGGGGGTCCCACAGGAACAAGGAATAACATAGACACGTTTCATGTCCTTGGGTCGATGGGTCTTTAACAGATCTAAGAGAGCTACAGATGGTGTTAAAGGGTCTAAATGAAGAGGGTACATTATGCCTCCTGAGGATTCTTGCAATCTTATCAATGGTCCCCTAGATGAACGAGAGATGAACCTGTGAGACCTAATCCTTAGGGTCTTTCTTAACCTTGGGACCTTGGCTAGCTTTAAGGAAAGCTTCTAGACCTTGGTGCCTACTATAACCATTATTAACAAAAACATTAAGGAGATGGGCTTTCTTCTTCTCAAGGTTCTTATCATTAGAGATTTTCAATGCACGAGTCGCTAGCATGTTGAGAACACCCAACTTTTGAGGAGGGAAATGATGGGAGCTGGCATGAAGATACTACTCAGTATGAGTTTTATTCAATAGTCACCTGATATAGCGAATATGATTTGTTTTTAAATATTTACTTATTTCTTACAATTCAAATGCCTCAACAGGTGAGCAAAGTTAAGGCCTTAAAATGATTTACTATTCCTGTTTTGGAACCAAGGCCTCAATTTTTCTTTAAAACACGAACCCTTCTAAACACATCCCTAATGAATAACCACATCACACATTTGCCAAATATGACTAGTGAAAGAGTAGTTAGCAAAGAGGTGTTCTACAGATTAAACATTTAACTTATAAATTGAACACCAACTAGGACTAATCTTATGATTCGCTTGAAGCAGATTCCATGTAGGGACCTTTTCAACTAGAATTCACCACATCAATAGGTGAGATTTTTGGTTGGAATTTCACCTTCCAAACTCCTCTCCACTACCATTCCCCATCCGCCTCCACAATAATTGAATTTAAGTGTAGATGCCCCATCTTGGGTGTATAATTGTCACTTATAGAATGAGCCCAAACCAACTCATCTTCATTCTTTAAAATTCTTATATGGGCCATAGATAGAGCATCAAGATAGCCCCTCCAACATTCCCTAAAAGTTGGTTCGATCTACAAGTCCTTGGCTAAAGACAAGCATTGATGCCATAAAGTGGTATGATTAGCAGAATTTATATGATCCAACCTTGAGTTGCCCCTATCCCTAAGAAAATCAATAATATCTTGAGGCCGACGATGAGCCTAACCACAACTAAGTCAAGGATCCTGTCCTAATAGAATGATTATCCCATTTCCAATATTCCAAGCCAATCATGAAGGAATAAGATCTAGTGATTTTAGAACAACACACCATAAAATTCAAATATTTGCATGGGGCTTCTCCTACAACAAAATGTTGTCGTTAAGAGAGAAAAGATTTATATATTTGTGATGGACTACCTATGTCCATAGGCTATAAGTAGACATGATTCTCCATTCACATTTAGCTTCCAAAGTCTTTGAAAACTAGAAAATATTTTTAAGTCTCCAGCCTCCTAGAATATTTAGGGACCATTGTGCACTTCTAGTTAACCCATGGAAGAACAAAGTGATCTTGAGAGCTAGCCAAAAAAAAATTAAAATGTATGCTTCTATCTTTTCTCAATACCCCTCGTGGAATCCAAGTCACTGACATTAAGACACAGGAATAGCTTCGAGGACCGATTTTACCAAAACCATTCTCCATACCCTTGATAACCACCTAAGGCTCGAACATTTTAGTCTGTTATTAAACTTTGCTTATAACCAAAACCAATATTCATTCATGTAGCAGTTTTGTTTTAGATGGAAACCCAAATATTTTAGACTTGAATCCATTTCAATAAAGGGATATGGGAACGTACTCCTAATATTCCTCACTTCATGATTTACCAAATTTTGTAGTAAAATAGAAGAATTTTAGTTACTAAAAAAAATATACATAGCTACTCCAAAGAGATTAATAATTTTTTATAGCTTAGAAACATTACTACATGTGCCATTACAAAAGATTAATATATCATTAAAAAAATAAGAAAATGTGTAATTACTAAAGAATCAACAATAACAACTCCCTGAAATTTGTCTCTATGATTAGCTTCAACCAGAAGGTGACTAAGACCCTTCACTACCATAAGAAAGAGCAAAGGAGACTGGGGGAATCCTTTTCTTATCCCACGTTGTGCATGGAAAAATGGAGAGGGAAACCCATTTATAAGAACAATAAAGGACAACGATTGTATGCACCCCATCCCTCTATGAAGTGGAAGACAAAACTTGTAATATCCAGTCCTAAGAAAATCAACTAGAATAAAAACCCCTTTTACAATTAATGCACATTTTCTCGACCTGCAAACATAATGAAACAATAATGATTGAAAATATTTATCTCTCACCTCCTAAAATGGGTAACGCACAATAATAACCTATTAATAATAACCAATGTGGAATACAAAAAAAAAACCTAAGTAAAATCATCTAGATAAATAGAGTATAATAGAAAATAATGAAATAGGGGAATAATTATATTAAGTACTCTCCCTAAAAATATCATGATTACAACGTAATAATCTACAGGCCTATAATTTCCAATAAGGCTAACTGGGGAGAGGGTGATTATATTAAGTGCCAAGGGAAAAAATAAGGAAGGATGGATGGGAACAGAATGATTATATTAATTTCTATCACCAACAATATCATGATTACAACATAACATACTCTAAGTCTCTGAAACCCTAGACAATAACAATACTTGTACCCAAAACTTCAATAATAATCAATCTTCATATAGTATGTTTATCTTTGTTTCTCCAACTAACTAACTCCAAAACAAGGTGATACATTTTTATTTATATCCTTGTATCATACAAGAGAACATTTATTCAATAGATTAGCTAGATAGGCCACTACTTGTGCCATGATGCAAACTTTCCAACCACTTCCTCAAAACTAATATCACAACTACCAATCATATTTGACTATCTCCAACGATCCTCCAAAATGGGTCTCATAATCTTCGCTGCTCCTTATGATTAGTGTGTTCATGCCACACTTCCCTAATTTTATAACGAGACACAGTCATAGCCAAATAGGCCCCAACCATATATGTTGAATCACACCTAATCAACTCCACTTCACATTAGATTTAGTCATGACCTGAAATAAGGGGTAACTTCCAACACTTCAGTAATAGCCTAAATTCAAACAAATTCTAGTTACTATAGTTGGGTTATCCATGAGCAAAAAGAATCTTTTATCACTCAATGATACTTAAAGGAATGATATGGATTCATATGTGTATACTTCTTTTGTTTCAACTATCCACATTATCTATCTACATACTAATCTAGTGGCCATAATTCTTTAAAACATGCCTATGCAATGGGCCTCAACTAGTTCAATTGTGCCTTGATAACATTGGTATAAGTATATCTTATCTTATGAGTATTCCAATCTAATGGATTATTTTAACTTCACATCCACTTGATCACCAACCTCTTATGGAAACCAAAATTTTCTATCCAACACAACTTTTTGTATTTTTTTCTTAACGTTCTTAACAACTATCCATTTTCTTGTTTCTTGGTAGAGTTCCCTGTTCAAAGAAATGTTGGCTTGGAAATTCCTTCTACAACACTCCACTTTAATATTAAGTGGAAAATTGAAGTCAATAAACCATGTGTTCGTGGATTTCTTTGAACCTTGCTTATTATCAATTTATCCTACAACCTAACAACTTGAGTAGTCACTAGTGAGTAAGAGTCATGCAAGTGATCAAGAGAAGTGGTGAACACATATTTTTGAGATAAGTCTACCACTTTAGGTCTTAAAAGTGTGTATGTCATGCAAATATTTAGTTTTTCATATCCACATTAGTGTGTCACAACTACAAATTTTCCATATTGCCTCATTTAGCTGATTTTAAGAGTGAAAATAGTTAGATGTAAGGCATCCTCTTTTGTTTCCCCTTTAATTAGTGGAATATACAATTCCATTCCAGTTTATAATTTCTTT
This sequence comes from Pinus taeda, assembly GCA_000404065.3. Taxonomy (NCBI): domain Eukaryota; kingdom Viridiplantae; phylum Streptophyta; class Pinopsida; order Pinales; family Pinaceae; genus Pinus; species Pinus taeda. Next base: position 38,418 of record APFE031233954.1, read on the forward strand.
CGATAAGCTCCCTAGTAGCCATGGGTCAAACATAAAAAGGTTTAAAAGGAATATAATATAAAGGTACCAATCGATCATATCTCGTGATTGGGCCTAAGGTTTGCATTCATTAGGGGAATGTTGAGGTCTAAAATAGGCCTCCTAAGAAAAATGTACAACCAAAATAAACTTGATAAGAAACAATACGATTTAATATGATGATGTCAACTATGTGGGATGATTCACCATTTTTAGAGTAAAAAAGTAAAATTATTAAAAAATAATAAAATAATAAAGCTATTTTTTCAACTCATATTTTCAGCTTATCTCCCTAAGCTTTTACTCAAATTTTGATCACGAGTACTCATTGGATGCCAAATTTAAATAATCATCCAAGGAATACCCATGTTGCATACTTTTGATCAACCCTGCTACATGAAAAATAAGAAATACATTAAAAATGTGATTGTAATCACATTTTCCATGTATTTCTCATTTTTCATGTAGTAGGGTCTATTGAAAGTATGATACATGGGTAATCCATGGATGAGAAATCAAATTCTGCATCCAACAAGTGTTTTAGCTCGAAATTTGAGTAAACCCATAGGGAGATAAGTTGAAAATACAAGTTGAAAAAAGAATTTGTTCATTTTTCCCTCTAAAATTTGATGATGTGATCTAATCTTATTTTATTATTTCCACTATTATTTTATAACTTCCTTAGGAGGCCCATTTTAGACATCAAAATTCCCCTAATGATGGCACCCACTTGGCTCTATGTATCTATTGGTTCCTCTACATTCTATGTAGTTATGGACATTGTCAAAGCTTTCTGTAGCTTTTCCCTAGCATTGACTCTAGCCATCTTGAGAACATGTTAGTGTTAAAATGCATACTCAATCATGTGTTTCATGTACTCAATGAAATTGAGAAACTTTTGGGTGGTATACAAGATGGTATGATATAATTGTAGTGACTCAAAGCATATCAAATTCTTCTTCTTTTCATATTATTGTTTCTCACATGCTTTAATGTGTTCCATTTTTTCCTCTGATAATTTCTTAATCTCATATCCTCATGAAATAAATTATCACTACTTTCTATAGCAATGTGTTTCAAAATTGGTGTAGTGCTCGACTACTTTGTGTCTTTGAATCTAATGGTGTGTCATATTGTTGTTTTAAAGGATCATTAATAGAGCCATGAAAAATAGGGCGTCATTTTTATCTCAAATTTTCCTTCCTTCTACTTCTCTTCTTCCTCTACACTGGTGAGTTCAACCCCATGTTTACCTATGTCCTACAACCCAAAGTTTGAAAATTCCAACACTTCCTTAATTTTTCCTTTTGATTCTAGTTGGTAATGGAAAAACAACCCTTAATATTTTACGTCTTTGATAGGTTTACAAGCACACTCTAGAGTACTTAGATTAAATTGTTGACATATTTTGTTAATTTATAGATGGATAAATACATTTCTTCCCAAGAAGGTGATTGAGAATTTTCAACATGTATATTCCAAGGGAGTCACTAGATAATGCTATAGGCTGATTTATAATTACCTAAATGTGTTCAAATAATTGTAGTGCTATCATGTTTTATTCTTCACTTAAATGAGCCACCCTAAATGGGGAACTTTTCATAATCAATGGGCCTAGTATGTCCAAGGGAGTTATTTGGATAAAACAACAAGTTTTCTCCAAGTAATATGAAGAAACTTAATGTAACACCCTCCTACATCTACCCAAGTAACCAACCAACTAGGATAAATGTGCGACAAAAGGCTACTACAATGGGATTCAACCTCCTAGGTGACCTTAAGGAAGTGGAATCAATAGAAGAACATCACACAAACCTTACACATTAGCAAAAGAACTCCCAGGAGCTAGCCCAACCACTCAAGTAACCAACCCCTAAGACCAACTGAAGTTTTAGACCATTAATTCCGCAGACGCTCCCTTGATATGGATAAGCATGCATCCATGGGGCTCCAGACACTCCCACAACATGGGTATGCATGTGTCTAGGGACTTTTTTGCCTAGTGTTGTGCATGTTTCTCCAAGATTTGGGCCATGTTTTTAGGCCCAAAGCCTAGGTCACTCCCCAGAACTCAATGACACTTTTAGAACTAAAATATAACAACATAATAAGGATGCAAATGCAATTACTTGAACAAGAAATTTACTGGACCCCTACTAGCCATGACATACATTTCGTCTAACATGTCACAAACATGTAATCTATAGGTTTAAACAATAGAGCTAATCATAGGGGTCTCATAATTATCTAAGAATCATTAAGAAACATTATTCCCTTATATCATTATCTGCATTATCATCTATTAGGTCATAGATACATTGTTAATTCATTTACAAATCAAAAAATGAGGAGAACCATACATTGTTAATGTCATAATACATGCTTATAACCAACATAATAACAATAGAAATACCAAGGATACATTAGCCATAAAATACACATAATAGGGAAGAAATTTACACATAATATGTCAAGGAAATAACCTCTTATTAATGAATGTAAAAGCCAACCCAAGATAGGACTACCACGTTCCACCCAACCATAGAATGGCTGAGCCAATCCTCTCTTCATCAATTCACCCCTATGCCATATTCCGAGCATGATTTTCAAACTCAAACCAAAAGAAGCCACCTGGGAGTCATGAGGCTAAACCACCTCACCCTCATTAATATAAACTAGGCTTTACCACAATCCACACCATATCACTAGGCTAACACAATAAACATGTAATAACAAGATTTACCATGATCTCCACCATATCACTGGGAAAAAACAAGCATGGATGCCACCAAATTTCTCCACCTACAACGTGAGGAATTTTCCTATCTCCTAGTCACTAAGGCTTTACCACAATCCACACTGGATCACTAGGCCCTAATCCGAGACCTACTCTCCAGGATTTAACACATATCCCATCTTGGGATTGCTAGGCCTAATGGAGAGCATCGACCTCTAGTATTTATCGTATATCCCGCCATTCACTGGTCAAGGATTCCTAGGCCCATCGAGGGAACACAAAATATGGCTTAACTGCAACCCACAGTCTAGTTCAGGGGTTACTAGGCCATGTATTCTATTATTGAGAGATCCACCTCACTCAAATTCGTATCCATTTGGCAATCCATCTCAGCTAAGACATGTGAACCCCATCACTTCATGATTATTCGTAAATGGAAAGGCTAGGTTGAAAGAATTGCTTAAGCTACTCAAAATTGCCATCAGATTCCTCTAACTATTCAAGCTTCTTACCTTTCCTTTGTAATGCAGTAATGGGATAACAAATTTATGAGAAGTTCATAATTGACCTCCTATAATAACCTCTCGATCCCATGAAGGATATCACCTCATCTACATTTCTATGAGTTGCCCACTCCATGATACCTCTTACCTTTTTTGCATCCACTACTTTGCCCTCCTTGGAGACAACATGTCCCAAGTAATGTACCTTAACTTGAAATAAACTGCACTTGTTAGATTAGCATACAACTAATTCTCTCTCAACAACCTCGACATTGGTTCCAAATGCTCGACATGCTCTTTCTCATTGTTTGAATATGCCAATATGTCATCAATGAAAACAATAATAAACTTATCGAAATATGGACACACCACATTGTTCATCAAGCACATAAATGTAGCTAGAGCATTAGTCAAACCAAATGGAACTACAACAAACTCATAATGTCCATACTTAGTCCATAAAGTTGTCTTATATATGTTCTCTTCTTTAATGCGTACCTGACGATATCTAGATCTTATATCAATCTTTGAGAACACTGCTTCTCCTTTCAGTTGATCAAACAAGTCGTCAATCCTTAGAAACGAATACATGTTCTTGATGGTCACTTTGTTTAACTAGCTGTAATCAATGCAGAATCTGAAAGTACCATCCTTCTTCTTTACAAACAATACCAGTGAGCCCCAAGGTGATATACTTGGCCTAATCTATCATTTTCCAAATTTACTTCAATTGTAAATTTAACTCTACCAACTCGGATCTGCTCATCTTGTAAGGTGATTTTGATGTTGGAGATACCCCTGGCACTAACTCAATAGAAAGGTCTACTTTCCTATAAGGTGGAAAAGATGAAACCTTTGCAGGAAACACATCTTGAAACTACTCTAGAACTAGATACCTTCTCAAATAATTCACATCCTCAACATCCTTACCTTTTTCACTAGAAATATGCACTGAAAATAAAATACACCCTTTTTTGGGATTGCACTTTGCCTGCATAGCTATCAGCATCCTAACTAATGTGGATTTCTTCTTTCCCTGTAAGACTCTTGGTTCCCCATTGTCATCCAAGAACTCAATGGCTTTTTCATAGCAATCCACCTTGGTCCTATGAAGGTACAACCAATCCATGCCAAATAACATATTGTATGATCCCAATGGTAATACATTAAAATGTGTTGTGGTAGGCATGCCATTCAAAAAAAATGTACAAGCTCTTACCTAATGATGAACTCTCTTCCGAGTACCCCTAACCAACTGCACTAACCAAGATTTTTTATGCACTTCTTTATTCAAACCACACTTATCCACGATGTCAGGACTAACATAATTATAATTAGATCCAAGGTCAATCAAAATAGAAACAAATTGATCACAAAGCTTACCATCTATGTCAATGATGGTTTTCTGAAGGTTTGCTTGTCTGCTACCCAATGTTGCATAGATACGAGGAATACTTTGACCAACATCCCCAATAGTATGAACATCATGTGCACTATATATATGAGGCCTACCACCTTGATTCTATGGACAATCTCTCTTAAGGTGTTCCTTACCGGATGTCCAACACTCCAATCGTCTAGTACCATCACCTCTATGTTGTTACTTTGGTCCATGCCCTTGCTTAGTTGCATTGAACTTCTTTTGTGGTGCCACATTTTCTTTCTCTTCTACATTCTAAGGTTGTGTTATTTTCAATTTCCATGTACCCTTACCTCTATCCTTATCCTTCCCTTTCCATCCTTGTTGAGATACATTCTTATGTTTTGACTATTCATAGAAATGTTTCAATTTCCCTATAACTTCCTCAAGTGACTCAAGCTCATCATACTCAATTCAATCTCTAAATGCTAAAGGAAAAACACTAAAAAATCATTGAAATTTAGCCTTATCATCTTTAATATATGGTACATACCTCAATAGCTCCAGGAACTTGGTCATGCACTCTTGATTTTTCATCGATCCCATCTTTTGCTCATAGAATTATTTGGCCTTATTACCGTAGTACCTTTCTGACAAGTACTTCCTCCTTAAAAGAGTCTTGAACTCATACGAAATCAAATCCTATGTCTTGATGTCTCTGACCCGCTTGAGATCATCCCACCAGATATATTCTTTACCTCTCAAGCTGAAGATAACTAATCTGGCCTTCATATTATCTATGTAATTATGCAAATCAAAGAAATTCTTCATCTCAAGTATCCAAGCCTCTCCATCTTCTATTTTCTTCAAATATCCATCAAAAGTATGTGGATTTTTTTTCTTAAATTCATCTAGTAAGTATCCCCTATCACTGCTCCTGCAAGGATGATAACGATGAAAATCATAGTTCCTATTAAAATTAGAACTAGATTAGTACACTACAGGAAAAAAGGACATTGGTGAGGGGTGAAAAATGTCACCATAGGCTCATTGGTGACAGTCAAAAGAGCATTCGTCACCAAAAACTGAACATCACCAGAGGTGGCATCACCAAAAGTATAGGTGTTGTAGTGACATGCAAATTCTGTCACCAATAATGATTTATAATGATAGATAGTGACCGTCACCATTTCATATGAGCAATGGTGATAGACAATAGCCTCCGTCACTAAAAATTGAACGTCACTAAAAGTGGCGTCACCAAAAGTATAGGTGTTGTAGTGACATACAAAGTCCATCACCAATAATGATTTATAATGATGGATAGCAACCTTCACCATTTCATATGAGTAATGGTAATGGACCATAGCCTCCATCACCAAAAACTAAACATCACCGAATGTGGCATCACCAAAAGTATAGGTTTTGTAGTGACATTTAAAGTTTGTCACCAATAATGACCATAGCCTTTGTCACCAAACACTGAACATCACCAAAGGTGTTATGGTGACATTCAAGGTCCGTCACGAATATTGATTATAATGATGGATAGTGACCGTCACCATTTCATATGAACAACAATGGTTTATTGTGATGGATCTTTAATGGTTGTCACTATTGGTGCATATATATGGTGACGTTCATTGACCATCACCAAAAGCCACATTGCCAAAAGTATAGGTGTTGTGGTGACATTCAAGGTCCATCACGAATAATTACTATAATGACGGACAACAACCATCACCATTTCATATCAACAACAATGATTTATGGTTATGAACCTTTGAGGGTCGTCACTATTGATGCATATATATGGTGGCATTTGTTGACCGCCAACATTTCATATTTTTGGTGAGGGTCGAAAAATGTCACCAAAGCTCATTTGTGATGGTCAAAAGAGCCTCTGTCACCAAAAATTGATCGTCACCATTCCATATGGATGTCAGGGCATGATGGAATCGAGCCACCAACCTCCTACTTGTAAAGTAGGTGCTCTTCCATTGAGCTAAAACCCTTTAAAGAATTATACTTTTAAAAATTAGACCTTGAAACTTCATAAATTGTAAATTCTACAACTTTCAATAAATTAAAGTCTTGGCAGTATTTTACTGAACAAGCAAAGTAGCATCGAAGCTGCAGGTCCCTACCTAATGATTATTGAAGTTATGAAAAGTGGGTGGAGGGAAAAATAGTTATGTATAAGAGAATCAATATGTTCAGTTGAATACTCAATTAGAAGTGAAACTTAGAAGACATTTATAACCTATAAGTGACCTATAACTAGCAAATGCACCAAATATTGCAAAGGAAATGTCATAAGTGGATAACATATGGAAGGAGAGGAGGCAGGGACTTGGAACCCTTGAACATCTTGGCATGCCTTAGAACTTTTCAAATCTTAGCTTGTTTGACATGTCTTTGTACTATCTAGCACATGTTAGCATGCCCTAGCATTCCGTAACAGACCTTGGCAGTCATGACCTCACAACTAGCATTACATTTATCCATCACTTGTGAACCTTACATTCACTAGAACACCTTGGCACTCCTTAGTTGTCATGCCCTTTGTTATCCTCCACAGTTTCCCAGGCTGATGAGGAGATCGACAGAGGTAACCACAAAGCATGCTTTTAGTTTGGTAGCTAGCCCTACCAAAATAGAGAGCTCTCTCTATGAAATCACAACTAAGAGATAACCGGAATGTAAAGGATTTTAGGCTAAATAGCTAGGCTCAGGTGGGTTTTTTGAAAATTTAGGGACTTGGAACTCTGTCCACTGGTGTCTTGTCTGGCAAGGACTTTGTCAAGGAGGCAGGCACTTGGAACTCTATCTAAGATAAATCACCTAACATGCATGACAAAAAATCCCTAGAATAGAGTACTTCCTACCTAGAAGAGTGTGCCCTGCTAAAAATATAGAACCCTTCTCTACTGTGCACTTTTCTTAAAGAAAAATCTATGCATAAAATAGTACTAAGAAAAAAACCTAAATTAAGAAAGTGAGCATCTAAGTCAAACTATAAAAGTATAATAAATATGTCTCTATATAAGTTTGTGAGACACTAGACAGGCATGCTTTCATACAACAACCATACGATGCCTAAAATCGATGCTCTTCTTTCATCGTTTCTATACCCTCAAAGAAAAAATGGAATCTGTAGCATGTACCTCAAGGCTGTATGCATCTATTGAAGTTGTAGATTGAAAGGATCTGTTGAGATGAAGTACTATTGAAGGACAAACACGTTCAAAACAATAGATAAAGTGTACTGTGAATTCAATCCATTTGCACACAAACCAAGGCTGGTACTGGGTACACTTCTCTGCTGAATGGAAACCGCAATGTATTGTAGTGTTGTTGAAGAACAAACACCTTTAATTCAACACGAATAAAACTCTAACATATATTGTCATTGTGGCCTCGGTTGTAGGTGATCTCATCAATATAGGTAACAACTTCGATAATTGAAAAACCAAAAGGTAAGCTGCATAGATCATTTGAAATGACATATTTGGGCATACTTTATTATTGTTTAGGAGTGTTAGTATATAAAATTTGGGATATCTTATTGCATATTTATATCACATGCAAAGGATGTGAAGAAATAGAAAAAAATATTAAATAGCATGGTATAAGTCAATTGTAGGTTTTTTTGAAATGAGAATGGAATTCTCCTTGTGCGGGTTCTAATCTAGTGGGTATAACATTAAATAAGGAACTGATAGTCATGGGGTTGGAATTGTCTCACAATTGATGAAAAGTCCCCAATTTGTTCACTAGAAAGAAGCAAAGCAAGTCATCAGGTTTATGGAAGGGAACATCCTATTTACAGGAAGATAACTTGAAATTATTCAGGCATATTATTTCTTGTCTTCTTATACGTGTGTGCTTTGAAAATATAACCACATCCAAAGACTCAATAATAGCTCTGGTAAAGTTTATAGATGTGAAGCACTTCAATTCACTTTATTACATTGTTTAATGAATGAATTTCTTTTGAGGTTGCTGAATTCTGCAATAAGACATGGAAGTGTTCAGAGAACATGTCTAATGACAAGTTAATATTTTGATAGTTTATACTGACAAGGGAGCATAAACCACACCAATAAAAATAAACATACCAGTGACCCAACATGATCTCTTCCTCCTTTTGCTATTTCTTCTGATGCTTTCCTTTAATGGTTGAGATATGCCTTCAACAAACGCACAAGTGGAAATTTTTCTACAACTCCAAATGCAAAGACAAACCATAAAGCATCCATTTTCCTTTGATCACACAAATTTTCCACAACATCTGCAAGAAGCAAGACCAAACATGTCATGCAGGACCACAGTCAACCCAATAGTAGCCCATAAAGTCTTGAAACAACTTGTATAAACCACAACTTTGTAAGCAATTTCAAAATAATTTAGAGCACAAGAGTCAACAAGTTCAAGAAACCTTTCTGCTGAAGGCATATTAAGCACAATAATCATCTATGTCTAAAGAATTAAATGATGAGCCAACGAGTAAACAAACCTTTCTTCATAGTTTGTTTTGCAACCAACAGTCACAGAAGAAGGCTAAACAAATGGCATGTGCCCAAGAAATTTATATTTTATGGGCTCTTTTAAGGGAGTAAATTTTAGGGCTTTGGTCCAATAATAATATAGAAAATTCTCATTTCAATCTTAAAAATATATAGAAATATAAAAGTTACAGAAACTTCGCACATATCAAATTTTTGTGTGTTCAATTTGGCAAGATTAATGGTGCAAGATGAAAATAATAGTCTCTGTAGTAGTAAGGGACTAAAAACAGATCTACTAAATGGGTCTAAAACATTTTATAGGTAAGACACAAAGGAATCTCTCTTGATAACCAAATATCGATTTTGGAGTTCTCAAAACAAAATAGCATAATCAATATCTTTTATTTCTTAAAATTCAACCATATTCCTTCACAATCTGAACGGACATAATCCACGTTCACGTCAATGTTGACATCGACATCATTGATATGTTCCTCACTTACACATATTGTTTCTTGAAAGTTTACAACCTGTGACGAAACTGCATACTCCGGTTCATATGATGTATTATTTGTCAATGCTTTTGGAGGACATGTTAACACTACATACCAGTCAGTCTCAACTAGATCTTGTACATAGAATACCTTTTTAGCTTGTGATGCTAGAATAAATGGATCATCTTGCCAATGATTTTGATTTAAGCATTTATTTATAATCACCATTGTAAAACCCAAATCATTAGTTTTGATCCCTCTCTTATTGTATACAGGAATCCCATTAAATTTGAACAATGTGTACTCCATACAAAAATAGTCCAATGTAGTTATTTCTTCTACCACTCCGTAAACTGTTTTCTTTTGAAGTACAAGGTTTGCATATTTGGAACTTGACCTCATCATGGTTTGAGCTTCCATACACATGCCACTATTTTGGGTGGTTCTCTCATTCTCTATTCTTTTTGTATGAAATCTATAACCATTGATTAGGAATCCCTTGTACTTATTCACAAATTTCTTAGGGCCACGCACTAGCCATTTAAGTGTATCAGACACCTTTCCATCTGCTTGCAACTTTAAAGTTTTAGATTTTTAAATGTAGTTAGAATTCATACATTCAACCTATGAAAAAAAATTTAAAAATTCATACATGACAATATTCCCATATACTGATTTTTAAGTACACTTATAATATAAATAATATCGTTACCTATTGTTTTAACCAACTAGTAAAATTATGGGTGTGGAGTTTCTGCAATAGAGCTTCATCTTTTTTCGTTTGGGTAATTGAGTTGGCAATCTCCATTTTGTGCATCCTAATTCAACAATTATGGACAATAGATATGGTGGTTAATGTGTTTTGATAAAATATGAATAAAATATTTTTAAAGGTCAAATATGTTAATCTATCCATGGATCTATGTTTTGTTAAACCATAAGAAAACAAGCAAAAAATTACAGGCCAAATATGTTAATTACTCTATCCATGGATCAACTTCGTTTGTGTGAAATAGAACCCACCTATGGGGTTGTTCCCAACTAATTTCATCCAGTTCTAAAAGAATTGGAGTAGATAATGGCTTTCTATCAAGGATAACTTCTTCAACTTCGTCATCCCACACTTCATTTCGACCATGTGTCGATCCAATATCTTCCATACCTTTCAAGTATCCTCCTCAAAAATTTATTGATTCCTCCACAATATAACTTTCAACAATGCATCCTTCAGGCCTAGTTTTGTTCTTAACATAACTCTTATATACTTTCATGTTCCTACAAATGGAAAAAGAGAATTAATTAATGTCAAAATCTTTAAAAAAAATTCATCTTGTTGTTGTGCTTGATAAAAAGTAAAGTTTCATGTACCTCTCAAAGAGGTACATCCATCTATATGCAACCGGGCCACAATATCGAACCTCACATACCAAATGTACATTCAAATTCAACATTATATCGAAGAATTAAGGAGTAAAGTACTTTTCAAGAAAGCACATTGTCTCCACAATATCATTTTCCAACTTGTCAAGACACTCTACTAAAACTGATTTTGCACAAATTTGCCTATAAAAGTAACAAAGCTTACAAAGCGTCTTTCGGACAACAATTGGAAACACATGACACAAAGCCACTGGGTGGAGTTGTTGCATTACAACATGGAAGTTTTGTGCTTCCATACCATGGAACTTAAGATCTTCCATAGATATATGAGTTTTTGGATTAGAGATGTAACCATCTAGCACCTTTAACATGAAAAGAACATGACATAGGGTCTGTTTCTCTTTCTTTCAAAGAGTATGTGGTGTAGGTTGAAGGAATATTTTTTGTTCTTTAACTTATGGCCATAGTGATTTCCTCAAACCCATTTTTTGCAAGTCATCACGTGATTTTTTTCCATCATTGGACTTCCCTTTAATATCTAAAAGAGTTCCAAAAATGCTTTCACACACATTCGTCTCCACATGCATTACATCTAAATTGTGGCGTATTAGGAGTTTTTGCATTCCAACACATCAAGAATATCATAACGATATTTAATATGGACAAATAGATAAACAATAAATTCAACCAAGAAATAATCACAATGATGTCAACTAGGCAAGTTGCGTCCAATAATTAGGCATTCTTGATGGGTCTACATACCTCCCAATATGTTAGATTGAATAGAATTGATTGTTTCTTCCACACCACAACATCAGTATTTTCACTTGTTTTATTATTTCTTCATCATATTCATTCTTCTATGGTCTATGGCTCATCAAAATGGATCTATAATGGTGTGGCAGTGACTCACTATGATTACATATCGCCTCTATATGCACCTTCTCAAGAAGTCTGTTCAAACCCAAATGTGATTCTTTAAGGCTCATATTTTTCTAAGGTATGGCTTATCTAAGTCTTGTATGTATCCTCAAGACTTGAACTCTAGACTCTATTAATGGAAATTCTTGGTCGCCCTATATTAGCCATGACACAATGAATAAGGTATTAATGATGTATATGTCATACTGTCTGATACGACATGTGAGAACTGAGGTAAGCTCTAAGGGAACATCTCAGCTAAAGTGAAAAGTGCCCTTTCAATCATATAAAAATATTCCTCAACTTGTAAAATTGTTTTCTAAAGTAAATGTGAACCTAATTTATTTATCACAAACTTGACTTCATCTAATCTAGGAACCAAGTTAGCCAATTCCTCAAAAGATAGGTTTGACTTCTTAGTCAGCTAAGGTAATCTCCTGTTAAAATTCACAATGAAGTTCTAAAATCTTACTGATATACCCAACAATTTGACGTCGTCATAGAATGGAAAATAATGCTGCATAATAGTGTAAAAGAAGATTCACCAAATAATTCATATTGCCATATAAGCCATGCATGCAATTTCTAACTTTGTTTCATGATACTCAGCACACTAGATATCCACTTGGCACTGATTTGATTATCATAGAGACACTGAATTGAGGAAGCTAGTCTGTGCTGACCTGGCCTAATAAAATTATTATTACTCCTATATATTCCCGAGGAAATGATTGTCACACTTTAGTTATTCTTCACTTTCAACTAATGTTAAGTTTCCTCTGCATACTATAGTCTAGTAAAGAACTGAAAAATTGGCATTACTTAGGCATGGTGCCCTCTCATTGAAAACCAACAACACTGCAAGATGCTATATATGAGTTGCAATTACCTGATCATATTTTTTAGCATGATGATATTTTTTTGAGAATAACCACTTGTATCCATTCTTGTTATTTGGATTTCAGTAGTTGGAGCCCCAAAGTTTGATCCAATATTGTAATTGAAAATGTTTTAATCCTCTCAGTACATGTCCCAATATACCAATCTCATGCAGGGCATAGGTATACTTTGCATGCTAACAAATGAAACTGGAAAGGGAAGAAACAATCAAAAGTTGTCTGTTGTTTTTCCTAACAATCACTTAATATGTCATATAAATGACCATTTCACTATATCTAATTAATTAGGTTTCATGTGTGCAGGAACAAGGATTGTGATTTTTGAAATCAAGGAGAGTAGGGATGTAGGGGACAACATAACATACATGTGTATGCAAAATATAAAATATGAAAATCATATAAATATTGAAAAAAAATAATAAAAAAGGAAAATTTACTAGTGCTAAAACATGAGACACTGTGATCGAAACTATAAAACAAATTTTGTACCATTGGGTAGCAGTAACAACACATTGCAATTTATATGGTTGTGCCAAAACACAGGGAAAGGGCACACAATTGTGGGAAGTACAAATATTCAGTAACATTAGCTGGTGTTCACAAGTATATCTGGGCATTAGACACAACGGTCAGGTCTCTGTAATGGTTTACCGATAGAAGGAAACACATATCCAACCTCTGTATGGCTATTGGACATAAAATAGACAGATTAAACCTCTATATAAGCTAGAGAGGCATGAAATATGGAGGTTAGGTGCTTAGGTTAGCTTACTGGATGGAGTCACAAGCAAATCGTGGGGAATAGAACATGTAACTTAGACCTTAAATTAGGTTCTTTGGCAAGGAGAACACAAATCAAATCATAAAAAAAAAAAAAAATGGGCATGGGATTACACCATACAAATGAAAAATTCATATTATTTTAATGGGGAATCCCTCGAGCATCTCCAAGGGCATCATCCCACACCTAGGCATAGGAGGGATGGAGATATATGTCTCCATAATGGCAAGACACAAGATCACATCTTCAGGGGAATGCAACCTTGGCAACACAAGTACATATAGATGGTATCAGAGCATTGTTTAAATTTAATTCGCAAAATTGACTAGTATTTAATATTTACACAAAAGGGAGTTATCTCATGTGAAATTAGTCAGGGTATATTTTTCCTTTCTATAGAGCCATGGTACCAAGGGCATTTTGTAATTTTTACTTGCATGAATGACTCAAGTCTGCCATAGCTCTAAACAATATCTAGATAAATTTAATCAGTTTCACACCAAAATAGTGAATGACATTAGAAAGAAGATTCCCAAGTCCACCCTGGAAGAATGATTAAATGATCAACAAAAACATATACACCCCTCAACTGCCTTTAAAAAAAATCACATACAAGATATTGCAGGAAGGAAACATGTTTCTTATTGTCCAAGAATCGAAAAACATTCACCTGTAGAAATCAAGCTAGGGGATAAACATACAAGAAATTATGTCTTGCATAAGTCTCTATTTCTAATCATAAACACAAACTAGCTAACAAGGCAAATTCCTAGTACCAACAATTATTAGCATATTCTGACAAACCTTCTGGGATGAAGTTACCATTTGTTTTCAAGACAATCCCAAAATAAATGTTTAGTTTATTCAAATTGATCTAATCTAAGTATTAAGAATAGAAAGCACATGTGTTCCCAATTTCAAATAAGTGTCTAATGTGAATCTACAAAGGATATATCTTTTCTCACCAGGGTAAAAATCAATCTGTCCATTCAAGCCTAGGGTAATTGTTATGCGACTAAGTGGTTCAATTAGAGGTTTTACTAAGTGGTAAAGCTAAGTTAACACCTTATCCACAGCCCCAACTCAGATCCCAAAGACTAAGCACAAGGGGAAACAAAGTAGAAGAAGAAATCATGACCATAAAAAGGAATGTGTTTGCCATTATATTTGGCCTGGTTCAATATCTCTGACAACAAAATTAGAGGAAGTGATACTGGAGTTTGACTAACTTGATTAAGATATGTGAATCTATAATAATTCACTGTTGTCTCCTTTGGGGTTCAATATCTCTCACAATAGCATTAGAGGAACTGATACACTGCATAGTAAAAAACACAAGAGAGCTAGTACACAAGCATGAGAGAAGATTGTTGGAAATATGCTCATGTTGTGCACTCCTCTCTGTTTACGAAAAATACAAATGTGTGAGGAAAGTGATCTGATATCACCAAATCTCTAATAAAATACAATAAAGTGGGTGAGTGATCAGTTAAGATTCAGTCACCCAAAAGAGATAAGGATCAAGTACAAAGTATAAAAAATCAAATATAATACATGTTTGCTAGACTAAATCTCACCAATTTATTCCTACTGAGAATATGTTGTCCTCAAATTTTGTTGAAGATGAGGAAAGTAGTGCTCAAATGTAGACTAGGAAACCCACTTTGCTTGAGTGGCCACATTGCCTTTGCAGCCCACCAAGTAAGTGGTGATTTGATAACACCCTATAGGTATGGTGTGGGCATCAATAGGTGTATCTTTATATAGAGAACACTAAAAATCTACAATTGTGGCCTCCCAATGTGAAATTCGAATTTGAAATAGGTTCCTCTAAGTGAGTTGGTTCATACAACTTCAACCTATTAACATTCACTAGAGCACGGATGCCAAGCCGAGGTGGGAGATACAACTTGAAGGCATTAGGATTGATTTACTGTATGACAACATATATACCGCACTGAATGGTGCTGAGCTTGTGACTCTGCTCATTTTTTATATTGGTTCTCATTCAAATGCAGCATAACTCAGTCATAAACCTAAAAAGGTGGAGCAACTTAATGCCAATTATGAAAGATATTATACTTAGCCTATGTCTAATGAAGGATGCATGAACCTTGCTATGGATCATGGCCAAGTTCTGCATGAAAATTAATATAAAATAATTAAATGAAAACCAAAAAAAAATATATGACTAGATCATTTTGATGATGGGATGTGGTTGGAACTAGGAGAACAACTTGAATCTCGCAAAGAGCAAGACCAAAAAAGACAAAACATAGATCAAAAGGAGAGTATCCTGTAGAGGCATATGTGGCTACATAGTTGTTGTGCTACAAAAATATCCAACTACCGAACCCACTATATATTCTACTAATGAGAAAGTTTGTTAAAGACATGAGTGCTTTTGTTGTAGTTGTGCTGCAAAATATGCAAGTGATAATTACACTATTTCTTTGGCTAGTGGTAGATGTAAAGAGGAGGAACCAAGGTTTTTTTCACTACCTTGATTTGACCATCAGTCTACAGTTGAAATGGAGTGGAAAACAAAAGCTAACAACCTAAAATCTTCCCAAATATTTCCAAAAATGACTGAAAATATGGATTCATAATAAAAAATGATGGTTAATGGTAATCCAAAATGGTTCCAAACACATTGGAAGGGAAGTACTGTTATTGTAGATGCAACAATAGTTTTGTTGAATGCTATGAAAATTTAAAACTATCATCCTGGAAAATCTACATATTGCCAAAAACATGCAATCGTGCTTCCATTGAATAGTTGGTAAACCATTGACGAAATCCATGGCAATGAATTCTTAAGCCCCATTGTCAACATTTTTTTATGGAATTTTCCACTTGTTTCCACATGAAAATCCAATAGAAGTACCTCTGCAAATGCAACAGATTATTTTGCACACCAAAAATCCCTTGATAAGATGAGGGGCAAAATCTTGATAAGAAGATAATAATCAAGATGATCCAACTAGAACACTCATATGATTCAGCTTGTAAAGAATTCCACTGTGAACTGTGTAGTCTAGGAAGAGTGTCTAGTTAACCATAGTATACTTTAGGATGGACTATATCAGTGGAATAAAGCCCGTAAAATATTGGGATTTTAAAACTCCATAGACGGAAAAAACTAAAGCCTAAAATGGAAAGAACCTTGGTAGGGATGTACAAAGCCCATTTTTAGTGTCTTTTGAATCTAAAAACAGAAGAGATGTAAAATAGTTTTTTTAGCAAAGTTGTTGTGTCACCATTTCTCAAATACTTAGATGGTGCACATATCATTCCTTGGAAAAAGTGTTGTGGTTGGGCTTGTAAAGAATGCCATTGTGGACTGCATAGTCAAGGAAGAGTGTCTGGCTAACCAAGGTAAAATGCTAGATGGACTCTATCACTGGACTAAAGCCCATAGAATATTGGGAGTTTCAATCCCCATAGGTGGCACATCTATAGCGTAGAATGGGAAGAAACATGGCAAGGATGTACAAAACCAATTTTTAATGTCTTTTGAATAAAAAATCAGAAGAGGTTAATGATCAGTGTTGAAGTAGACATAATATTGTACATGTCTAGCAGAATGATATGGCCTACCCTAGATCAAGTTAGAACCACTAAGAGAAGTGACATTAAACTCTATTATTCCATAAAGTAATCCAATAACAAAAGTGATGGAACACTTCCAAGTGATAAGGCCAGGTTGTCTGCACTCCTCAACCCACCCTAACAAGTATGACATAGGACAAGGTGTTGCTTCTAGCTTTTGGTCTACAATCAACTCTTTGGATACCAGAATGTTTTCACTAATAGTGTTCATAATGATAGAAACTAACCAACCTTTGATCTGGCAGTTTTGAGTGAATAGAGATTCTTCATCATTGTTCTGTAATTTGTGGCCATAAACACTGCATCTATATCTCTAGAAATTTGGTGTTTTCACTAAGAAATGATTGAGCCTTCTCAGTGATCTTTCCCTAGAAAACATTGCATTCTTAATTTGAATTCAGATACATTTTGTGGTGAGATTTCCTCCTATTTTCTGTCCTAACAAAAGGAGTTGCACAAGAAGACTCCAAGTTTTGTCCACTAGTATTCAGTTCACCCTTGGAAGTGGTAATGGCTTGAGAAGAAAAAATAACAGTTTGTTGACTGATAATATTGGTTTAGGGAAACTTAACATCTATTTTGGAAGTGAGCTGGAAGGTATACAAGTTTAAATCATTTGAAATTTAACAATAAAAATCATAGAAATGAGATTAGAAAAATACCTTTAATAGGTATCCATACACCTCAGAGTTATCGAAGGTTGCAATTTTATCTTCATAGGGTAGCACATAATTGAATATTATAGTAGGGATTGGAATCTACTGTGAAATCACAAAGATTATGAGCAGAGAAAGAGTGAACTAATTCCCAAACCTGACAAAGGAGAATAGCCACGTCCCAAACCTAGCAAAAGAGAATAGAATCTAGTCTAATCGATAGGGAAGCAAATGATTGAATACCATAGCAGGGTATGGAATCTACTGTGAAATCATAAAGATTATGAGCAGAGAAAGAGTGGAACTCATTCCCAAACCTGGTAAAGGAGAATAGCTGGGTCCCAAACCTGGAAAAAGATAATAGCGGTGGGAAAATAAATTTTAATAGGTCATTTAGATTTTAGAGTAGTGGCCAAATTAAATTTTAGTTGGTAGTAAAATCTTATAAAGCAATTGCTATGGTCCCTTAGTTTTTCATTAAGTTTTATTTTTATTTGAGCAGAAGGAGGTCATCTCGTAGAAGTTATATCTAATGATGTTGAAGATAAGTGATAATGTTAGTTTAATGAAGGTATCAATAAAAATTATATGAGGTTTAGAAATAAAAATTATTTGAGGATTAAGTATGTTTATATAAGTTGTGAAAATGGACCAACTTTACACATAAAGGAAATATTTATAAATTTTTAAAGAGGTGAAAAATATGTTTAAATTTGTAAATAATGTTATCAATAAAATTAAATAGTTATAGATAGTTCATTATTATTGAGGAAGTTTACTTAGATTTTAAAAATACCTTATTAGAAGCTAGCTATAACTTAGAAGGCCTTCACATGTGTTATTCATAGATATATAGGATAAATTTTGACTAAAGGACATAAGGGGTACAATAATATCAATGTATAGAACCTACTCAAATCACCAAGAATATACCCAAACCATCAAGATGACACACTTCTATGAGCAAAATTATGAAAACCATGGTACAACTCATATTAAAACTTATGGCCAAAGCATAAAGAGTTAGAACAAAGTGTTTAAGTGAACACAAAAAAATAGTACACATTGGACATAATATCATATACACATGGATCATACATATCTAGCTAAATGTGGTAGCCAAAGCAACCTCTTCCTACACCTAGTGTCCTAGATGGCTAAGGCATGTTGTGATCAAGCCAATGATACATACATGAATTACATATCGATTTGTATACCTTAGATGGAAAATGATCAATGTGACAAGAATCGTAGGGGTTGTGATGACAATCTGTTAATTTCAGTTAACAATGGTATGTTCTATGCTTAGCACAGTTACTTCGATGTTCCTTAAGGAGCCCAATAACAATTTCAATTTAGATATCCAGTAGAAATCACATTAATATTAAAAATAGATAGAACATAAAAAAATATGCAGAAGACAAAGCCAAGACAAGATGACACTAGATTTCGTGGATGCTGGAGAAAAACTCCAATGTTTGGAAAACCCTTTGATCAATTCTTCTTATTATTATATCAAAATTTCAGGAGAGAGAGAGAGTACAAAAGTCAAATTGACTTGCCCAATTCAAAGTCAAAACAACTCTGTCAATTTATGTAGTCAAACTTCAGCCCCAACCAAAAAGTCAATGTTGGTCAAATCAACAATAAATCATCCTCAAAATAGCTTGGTCATCCCCAGTCAAACTCGACTGGGTTAGAAGGTCAAAATCAGCCTAAAATAGCTCAATCAAACTTGGTGAAAGGAGAGAGAAAAACTGTTATAAGTTTATGTAGTCAAATTGTAGTCAACCATGATAACGACCCATCCAAATGTTCATAAATGCAATAGAAAATCCCTTCAATCTCATACTAAATGGGGGCATCTACACTTGAGGTGATCCTATAATTTTATCTCGTGTATATGGAAAAGCTATCAAATTTTATTAAGAAGAGGAAGGTCATTATGATTAGTTTTAGCTCGACGAAAATGTAAACCCACTTTGGTGAAATGTAAACCCACTTTGAACGCACCAAGGGGGATCTGAAGGAAAACATCTGGTGCTCTTGCGTGTATGTTGTTAAACAAAAAGGCCCCCTTTCATTTGCATGAAGTTTTCCTGGTACAAATCCACGTTAGAGTCGAGACCCTGAAAGGATGAAGTCTACGTACATTGAATGTATTGTCTATAAATAACCTCTCTAACAACCTGGCACAAACATACAATGATGCCATTTACATTGGAGCTGGTGTAAATCACTTGAATTGTGTTACAACTTTAATCACTCCCCGACAAAAATGTGTCATGTTTCCTTGTTAATTATGATTCTTCAACCCTATTGGAGAAAAACATCACAATGTGAAAGGAATTTAAAGATGATGTAACTTTAATAGTGCCCCACATTCACCCCCTAGCTCACCACTCATGGCTAATTTAAGGCTATTTCAAGCATTGATGTGGATAATATCATTTTATTTTCTCTTATGTATATTATTCTACATTAACACAATTCAATTTCACGGTTCAGGACTTAAGATTTAGGGGATTTCAGTGTCGGTGGTTAAGGGGTTAGCAGTTAAGGTGTTTAGGTGGTGAAGGGTAAGGGGTTAAGGGTCACAGGTTAAGATGATAAGGAGTTATGGCCTAGGAGCTGGTTCATGGATTATAGGTTAGGGCTTACTAGTGTCTTAAGGTTTAATGAGTCAAGGGGTTTATGGGTTATGAGCTTTGAGTGTAGGGGTTAAGGGATTATGGATTTGGGGTTAAGGGGATAGGGAATTTAGTGGTTATGGGTTAAGGGCTTATGGTTTGTGATAATTGGACTCCTAATCCCCTTATCACTACCTTTTGGGGTTCCCTGATCAATCACTCTTTCTACCTTCCCTCTAGGTCCCCTAGACCCTATGAAATTAAGTCCTACGCCCCTTTCTCATTCTCTAATGCTAGGATTATAGATCTTAGTAAACCATGTTTTTACCTCCGATCGAATTCTACCATCCATGCTACCCTTATGTCCCCTTGCCCCATTTAATACACCATAACATACCCACCCCCACCCACAACCCATTTGGTCATGCCATTCCACTTTTCCTAATGTTATGAAACCGCAAATTTGGTACTAATGCCCCTACAATTATACCCTTGGGCCCTCTTGGTTAAGGGATTAAACACATTAGGGGTTATGGGATGTGATAAGGGAGCCCCTAGTCCCCTAATCACAACTATAAATAGGCTCATGAACACCATAAATATCTATTGGTGGTGTTGTGATGAAAGCAATGATGAATATAAAAGTTGTAGTCAATAAGACAAGGATCATCAAGATGTTAAACCATCCATTGTAAAGATCATTTTCAATGCTAGTGATCTAGTCACATAAAACACCCCATAAAGTTTTGCTTTGGAACACCCCTAAGATTCAATAATTAATCCAAAGTGAGAGGATTCGTTGCTAAGGTGACAATGGCAACAACCTTGAGTTGACAAAAAGTGACACTTTGTGATCCTTGCACAACTAGGGTGTCGTTTTCATCATCAACAAAAGGCACAATTAACAAGTGGCAACATCTCACATTTAGGGCACTTGGTCACAAATATTTATGCATGTTTCTCTACCGAGGGTACCTTTCACATTTCCCAAGGCATAGATTACATATTTGGATGAATTTTTGATAACTTGTCACATTCCACTAGCTACTTCATGCATGAAGAGGAGATCCCATCTTTTAAGAAGATTTGTGAGGATTTCATGGCATAGTATAGGGTCACTTGTATAAAATAAGAACACCATATCCAAGAATAAGAAAATTGGCATTTGTATCACATGGTGTAAAGGAGAAGGACATAGGTGAAGAGTACTCCATTTAGAAACATAAAAAAACTTGTTTAGGTCCTCTTTCCAGAGAAGAGGAGATATCTTGTGACAAAAAGCCCAAATTGCCAACAAAGGAAGACTTGATTAAGGGTTTACTTCTTTCACATGTTGAGAGATATTCATTTATTTTAAGGCATCGCAAGGGAGAACTAGGTGAAAATGCTTGGAAATGAACAAATAAGAGTGTTGTATGCCAAGGAGTGTCAACGAATTCATTAAGGACGAAGTGTGTTAGGACAAATTCAGAATAGGACTGGCAGGAGGAAAGCCTATGGTTGTGATAAGATGTGTACAAAATAGTTTTAGAAAAAGGGAGAATTGGTTTGGGTACAACATTGTGTTGTCAATGACTTTGTTGGGTTCCCAAGTCGCAAAAAAAGTAAATGATGACATGATAGCTAGGGAGTGCTAAGGTGTTCCACGGAATGCTAGAAAGTACTAACACATGCTAGACAGTTCCAAGGCATTTTAGGCATGCCAAGAAGTTCTAGGCGCCAGGATGTGGCACCGACACATGCTAGGGAGTGTTAGAGAAACATTCTAGGGGATGCTAACATGTGATACATAGTGCCAAGGGATTATTAGGTGTACCAAATGTTATGGCATATCAAGATGTAAAATTTTTCGCTTCGTTGTTTAATTTTACGACCATGGTTAGATGTGAGCCCTGTCTTCGTAACTTGTTAAGTTGGATAAGTTGAAATTATACATGAGTAAACTAAGATTCATAGCTTAATTTAGGAGTCAAAGGCTTTAATTTTAATCTTATACCTCCATCATCCTTCACTGGCCATTCTCCATCATTCCCCTCATCAAAATCCTTTCATTTCCTTATTTTAGAAAAAACCCTAGAAATTTGTTGCGCTTTTACACTAGGTTTGTGTTTTGACCTTTCACCCTGACATTTTTCTCACTATTTTTGAGAAATTCCACTTCTAGTATTTTCCCAACACCCATACCTATCCCCCATATTTTTCCCATAACTTTTCCTACCTCCCTTCCCTCTCATTCCCTTCCCCTAAGTTGTTGCTCTTTTGCACTGTGTTTTTACCTAGTCACCATGTTCTCATCATATCTCTTAAACCTCACACCCATTTTCCATGAAATTTTTATAGGAGATGAATACAGATGAAATGAAAACACCCATTCAATTTCATCTCAAAATGATACACGATTTTTGAGAAATGAGCTATCATCATATACAACCATTTTGGTATTTTCTCGAGATTTGTGACTCTAATTGCGCTGAAATTTTTTGTGGAGGTGAATTATGATTATATTAACTTTATGTAAAACTTTCAACCCATTTGAATTTTCCGGTTGGTAGAGATGCCCACAATAAAATTTCTAAAGGAGAGTTGTTGCGGTTTTGACTATGTTTTTATCATCATTTTCAAAAGATATTTATGATCAAATGGAGATGAATTTTGGAAAACCAAAGGAGGTGTTTGTTAACCAATGGAACCAAGCAAAATAATGTCCTTCAGTGTTTTTACAGGTGTTTTAGTTAAAGAGATATGAGTTTGTCTTCCTTGTTTCTCTTTTCATTGTGCTTCTGGACAGTCAGTTTTGGAATCAAGTTTGAAAAGGCTAAAATTATGTTTTTGCATGGTTTAAAGGCTCCACGGTGTAGTGGCATTTCCAAGTTTCTTCACGAGCCTTCAACAAAAATCAAAACTTCATTCAAGTCATCAAACTTTCAAGTCAACTATTTGTTGCGCTTCTACCAGGATTTGTTGCATTTCTGTGTGACCAACTTCAAGCTCAGATTATGAACAAATGGGAAAATATTTTTGAAAACAGGAGGAGGTTTTGGTTCATAACATACCCAAAAAAAAAAATCTATCTCAATTTTTACACAATAGTTAGTGTCTTGGAGCTACAGGTGGCACTTTTAGACCCATTTTTCACAATTTTTCTAGGCCATAATTGCTAACAGGGTTATAGAACTTTTTGAAATTCAACTTGGTGGACATACAACTTGGAATGGTTGATGTCAAATATATTTGGATAATGAAGTTTGAGGATTTTTGTATGATATCCCTTGATAATATCTTCAATTATCAAATTTTTAGTTAGTTAAAAACCAAACCCTAGATAGTAGGATATGGGAAAATTTTGTAAATATTTTATCCATGCATGCTAGAGAGTGTGAGGGCCAAGTGCCAGGGAAACACAAGGGAGAACTCATTTCAAATCCATGGAAATGAATTGTCAATGAGTTCTAGGTTTTATAAGGAGGGAGTGAAAATGTATAATAGCCAATACCAAGGGACAACAAGGTCAAAACTCTTGGAAATGAACAAATAAGAGTGTTGTGTGCCAAGGAGTGTTATAAACGAATTCCAGGTGCCCTAAGGACGAAGTGTGTTAGGATAAGTTCAGAATTGGACTTGTAGGAGGAAAGCCTATGGTTGTGAGAAGGTGTGTACAAAGTAGTTGCAGACAAAGGGAGAATTTGGGTTGGCCACATCACTGTTTTGTTAATGACTTGGTTGGGTTCCCAAGTTGCAAAGAAAGTAAGTCTATCTATGAGGGCATGACAGCTATGGGGTGCCAAGGTGTTCCAGGGAAGGCGAGGAAGTACTAACATAGCTAGACAATTCCAAAGAATTTTAGGCATGAGAAGACATGACAGGTGCTAAGGCATGCCAAGAAGTTCCAGGCACCAAGATGTGGCATCAACACATGAAATGAATGAATAAGAGTGCGACAGAGAGTGTTAGCTAGTGAGTATGAGGTGTGCTAAGTGTCACGGAGTTCTAGGGAGTTCCAAAGCATGCCAAGAAATTTAGGGGATGCTAACATATGCTACATACTGGCAAGGGATTATTAGGTGTGCCAAATATTAAGGCATGTCAAGACGTAAAATTTGTTGCTTAGTTATTTAATTTTATGACCACGGTTGGATGTGAGCCTTGTCTTCGTAAGTTGTTAAGTCGGATAAGTTGAAATTATATATGGGTAGCCTAAGATTCATAGCTTCATTCAGGAGTCAAAGGCCTTAGTTTTAAGATTATACCTCCTTCATCATCCTTCACTGGCCATTCTCCATCATTCCCCTCATCAAACTCCTCTCATTTCCTTATTTTACAAAAAACACTAGAAATCTGTTGCACGCTTACCCCAAGTCTATGTTTTGACCTTTTTCCAACATTTTTCTCACTATTCTTGAGAAATTGCAATTCTAGTATTTCCCTAACACCCATACCTATCCCCCATATTTTTCCCATAATTTTTCCTACCTCCCTTCCCTCTCATTCCCTTCCCCTAAGTTGCTGCTCTTTTGCACTGTGCTTTTACCTAGTCACCATGTTCTCATGATATCTCTTAAACTGCACAACAGTTTTCCATGAAATTTTTATAGGAGATTAATGTGGATGAAATGAAAACACCCACTCAATTTCAGCTCAAAATGATGCATGGTTTTTTAGAAATGAGCTATCATCATCTACAACCATTTGGGGATTTATTAGGGATTTGTGACTCTAATTTGGCTGAAATTGTTTTGGAGGTGAAGTATGATGATATAAACTTTATGTAAAACTTTCAGCCCATTTGGATTTAATGTTTGGTAGATGTGCCCAAAATACAATTGCTACAAGAGAGTTGCTGCATTTTTAACTATGTTTTTATCATCATTTTCAAAATATATTTATGACCAAATGGAGATGAATTTTGGAAAACCAAATGAGGTTTTTTTTAACCATGGAACCAATAACAATAAATTCCTTTAGTGGTTTCATTGGTGTTTTAGTTAAAGAGATATGAGTTTGTCTTCCTTGCTTCTCTTTTCGCTACACTTCTGGAAAATCAGTTTTGGAATCATGTCTGAAAGAGGCTAAAATTATGTTCTTGCATGGTTTAAGGGATCCAAGGTGTAGTGGACATTTCCAAGTTTCTTCATGAGTCTTCAGAAACACTCAAAACTTCATTCAAGTCATCAAAATTTGAAGTCAACTATTTGTTGTGCTTCTGCCAAGATTTGTTGCATTTGTGTGCGACCAACTTCAAGCTTGGATTCTGAAAAAATGGGAAAGTATTTTTGAAAATGGGAGGAGGTTTTTGTTCATAACATATCCAAAAAAAAAGCCTCTCTCAATTTTTACAAAGAAGTTACTATCTTGGAGTTACAGGTGGCACTTTGAGATCACCCATGTTTCACAATTTTGCTAGGCCATAATTACTTATAAGGTGCTAGAACTTTTTGAAATTCAACTTGGTGGACCTCCAACTTGGCATGGTTGATGTGAAATCTATTTGGATAATTAAGTTTGAGGAATTTTCTATCATATCCCATGATTATATCTTCAGTTATCACATTTTTAGTTAGTTAAAAATAAAGCCCTAGATAGTAGGATATGGGCAAATTTTGTAAATATTTTATCCATGCATGCTAGAGTGTGTGAGGGTCAAGTGCAGGGGAAACATATGGGAGCACTCATTTCAAATGCATGGAAATGAATTGTCAGCGAGTTTTAGGTGTGCTAAGGTGGGAGTGAAAAGGTATACTAGCCAGTGCCAAGGGATAACTAATTCAAAATGCTTGGAAATGAACAAATAAGAGTTTTGTGTGCCAAGGAGTGTTATAAGGAAATTCCAGGTGCCCCAAGGATGAAGTGTGTTAGGATAAGTTTAGAATACGACTTGAAAGAGGTAAGCCCATGGTTTTTAGAAGGTGTGTACAAAGTAGTTTCAGACAAATGGGGAATTTGGGTTGGGCACATCATTGTTTTGTCAATGACTTGGTTGGGTTCCCAAGTCACAAAAAAAGTAAGGGTATCTATGAGGGCATGATAGCTAGGGAGTGCCAAGGCGTTTCAAGGAATGTTAGGAAGTACTAACACATGCTAGATAGTTGCAAGGAATTTTAGGCATGCCAAGTGCTAAGGCATGCCAAGAAGTTCCAGGCGCCAACGCGTGGTGCCAACACATGCTAGGGAGTGTTATGGCCAAGTTCCAGGGAAACACAAGCGAGTAATAGTTTCAAATGCATGGAAATGAATGAATAAGAGTGTGACAGAGAGTGTTAGCAAGCAAGTACGGAGTGTGCTAAGTGTCAAGGAGTGCTAGGGAGTGCCAAAGCATGCCAAGAAATGCGTGGGGATGCTAACATGTGCTACATAGTGCCAAGGCATATTAAGCATGCAAAATTTTTTGGCATGTCAAGATGTAAAATGTTTTTCTTAGTTGTTTAATTTTACGACCACGATTGGATGTGAGCCTTGTCTTATTCCTACTCAGGGAAAGATGTTATGGGTACAAAGATGTTCTAGGTACAAAGATGTTCCAAGGCATGCAAGGTGCCAAGGAATGTTAGTGTACTATTCCAAAGCATGTTAAGGTGTGCCATGAGTGTCGAGAAGTGCTAGGTCTCTCTCATTAATAGAAATGATAGAGCATGATTATGTATTAAATAATATAGTTCCTACACACTAGTGGAAATTTATTTAAAGGAAATTTGCTAGATAATAAACCTATTCGAGATGAAACTTGTGTTGACTCATAGGAAAACTATATTATTATGACTTGAGGGAAATGATACACATTAATTACTTCTTAACAAGTTGACTGACTATTATAACCACTATGACCTTAGACACATAATGAAAAATACTCCACAACAATGGTCTTAAATCATTATGTTTTGACAAAACAATATAGTAACAGGTACATAGCCTCATAAAATTATCATTGGAATGATCAATGATGACATACCTTTTTGGACCGTCACCAAAATTAACCAAAAAGAGCATTGGTGAGGGTTAATAGAAGATCGTTAGTATAAGTGTCACCATAAAGAGAATTAGTGATGGGCCTTTAATGACCCTCACCAAAAGTGTCACCAAAGAGAGAATTAGTGACGGGCCTCTAACAACCCTCACCAAAAGTTTGATTGAAAATGGCTTTGGTGACAAACCTTAAAGGACTATCCCTATATACACTTACAACAATGATTTTTTAAAGACCGTCACCATATGTGACATTGGTGACAGACCTTAAAGGTCCGTCACAGGCATGAAGCGTGATCAAAAACTCATTGTAATGGTCAATGATGATGGACATTTATTGACCTTCACCAAAATTAACCAAAAAGATCATTGTCGACGGTCAATAAAATATCGTCACTAGAAGTGTCACCAAAGAGAGAATTAGTGATAGGCCTTTAATGATCCTCACCAAAATCGTCACCAAAGAGAGAATTAGTGATGGGCCTTTTGTGAACATCACCAAAAATGTCATTGAAAATGGCTTTGGTGACAAACCGTAAAGGACCATCACTAAATACACTTACAACAATGCTTTTTTAAAGACTGTCACCATATGTGACATTGGTGACGGACCTTAAAGGTTCGTAACATGCATGACCCTCACCAATGACCTTTTTTCTTATAGTGGTACCTGTGTCCATGACCTCTCCTATCCGAAGTATCCAAAAACCTGTCATATTTAACCGTCTCATCTCTATATGACTTGTGACCACCATTAGACCCATTTCCATACACCCCATTAGTTTCGTCCTCCTACCCATGGCTAAATTGTAGTGGCCCCTACCACTATAATTATTACAAAATCTGATAGATTATTGCTTAACCTCTGCTTATTTCTCTTTTTCCTACATGATTTTGCCATTGTGCACCTTACAAATCCTTATTTATTCCTTCAAGCTTCTCCATGTGTTTGCTAAGTCAAAAGAGTTCCCAAGACCACAATGTTCATCTGATTCATAGGGAGAATCTTTGTAGTCTACCATCTTGATAGTCATTTTTATCACTTTCCTACAAGGCATACTATGTTAGCTAAATGAAATCATAATAAACAAATGTACCTTATCAAAACTCAGGGAGGATATCTCATCTGCAAGATCAACCAATCATTTTTGTACATTTATAACATAATCATGACATCATATATACATATAATACATAAGCATATAAGCATATAAGCATCATTCTAGCTAGCGTCTAGTCATCATTGCATGACCATATCAGCTGCACATACCAATGTATATTGACAATGCACAAGCATAAACAACATGCAACCAATCGTACACCCATGGTGAAACACTTAACAACAATATCCTCTTTCACATGGAAACATAACTACCACATGATGATTAACACACGTGCAACTGACATGAATGTGTGACCAACACACACTGCTCATCCAATCCAAAGGGTGAACCACACTTTGATACCACTCTGTGGTATTATATATGACCCAAAGAGAGCATAACCCACTCTGGTACCACTCTGTAAAACCCTCCTCCCACATCTACCGAAGTAACCAACCAACCGGGCAAATTATGCAATGAGAGGCTCCTATAATGGGATTCAACCTCCTAGTCGACCTTAAGGAAGTAGAACTGATGGAAACACATCACACAGACCTTTCACATCAACAAAAAAACTCCCAGGAGCCAACCTAACCAATCAGGTAACCATCCCTTGAGACCAACTGAAGTTTTATACCACTAAACCCTTGGACAGTCCCTTGATATAGACAAGCATGCATCCATGAGGTTCTAGATGCTCCCACAATGTGGTTGTGCATGTGTCTAGGGAATTTTCTGTTGAGTATTGTGCCTGTGTCTCCAAGATTTGGGCCACTTTTTCAAGTCCAGAGCCCTGGTCACTTCCCATAACTCAACGACACTTTCAGAACTAAAAGATAACAAAAAAATAGTGATGGAAATGGAATTACTTGAACAAGAACTTGATTGAACCCCAACTATATATTTATATATATTACTCTCATATAACAATGTTTAATTTTAATGTTATTGGGTTGACTTGTTCTACCTTGATTTATCTCGTAGAACAACCTTGATGCTTCTTGGTAACATACTTTCCTGATTTTGTTGTTATATGTTCATTTATGTTTCCTTTTTCATTATTTTTATTTCGCTTTGCTTCCCTATTTTCTTGGAACATGGGTCTTATTAGCTTCCTAAGATGAGGCAAAATACACTTAATTGAAGGTTCTTGTACTTTCTCTTTCCAAGTAGTAGTTTCTTTTTGAGATACATCTTTTTCATTTCTATTTTGTTGGGTTGAGATTGAAGATAATTAGAGTGTTGGCATTGCTTTTTCATCCGTTTTTGGTGTTTTAATTTTAATGTAATTGGGTTGACTTGTTCTGCCATGATTTATCATGTAGAACATCTCGGTAACATACTTTCCTTGCTTTTTTTGTTATATGTTCATCTATGTTTTCTTTTTCATGATGTTTAATTCACTTCACCTCACTATTTTCTTGGAACATAGGTTTTATTAGCTTCCTAAGATGAGGAAGAATACACTTAATTGAAGGTTCTTGTACTTTCTCTTTTCAAGTAATAGTTTCTTTTTGAGATACATATTTTTCATTTCTATTTTGTTGGGTGCATGAGATTGAAGCTAGTCAGAGTGTTGGCATTACTTTGTCATCTATTTTTGGTGTTTTAAATTTAATGTTAGTGTTTTAATTTTAAGAAGGAAACATATATATCAAATTTACTAGAATTAATCCGGGTCTATCATTTTTCATTTTATTTTATTTCATCTTTCTTAACTATATTTTGAAAGAAACATATATAAATAGACCCATTTAGCCTATATAGATAAGAATGTATTATAATTTTAGTAAGAAAATTTTATAACAAGGTAATATAAGTGTTAAATTTTGTTGGCTTGATGGGTCCTGACCAAATTTTAGCGTTAGTTAGTCAAGAAAATCCCTACACTACTGGCCCTTTCAGCATCAATCCATGGAGCATGGACTGAAGTCTCACCTAAAGAAGTATGGGGGGATGCAGGAACCAAGTTTCCACACCCTCAGATGTCTGTGATGTTGGTTTTATACCTTATCTTTGCCTTCATGGAGATCGATCAGCCTTTAGGGCTTGTCGATGTACTTCTCTATTAGTCTTTTAGAACCCTTGCGAAGGTCTGCGATTGTCCTTCACATAGCCCTAATAGGTAATCTTGGCACTTAGACGCCTTTATAGCTACTTTGTTGTATAGTTCCCCGAATTACCTTAAGTGTTTGCCAATTCTATCATGCAACTAAGATTATCTTTGTGTAAACATATATCTCTACTTAGTTTCATATAACAGAGGAAACATATAGATTCACGCATCAATCTAGAAATAATACATAAACCTAGTGCTTAACATAACATAATCGGATGCAATTAACAAAAGTAAAATAAATAGTAATTTTATAATACTCTTCTTTATTGATGATCCAGATTTTTAGTACAGACTCTAACTACCCTACGCACACAGCCGCAGGGGTTGATGCACTTAGCTGTGGACTTCTACCCTAGGCCTCTGGGCACTCAGCTACAGAGCCTCTTTCCTATGTTAAGACTCTCGCTCTTAGCTCTTTACAAACTCATTAATGACTTTATCTCCATTAACTGAACTAAACTTCACTTAGACTCCTTTAAGACCTCATTTTTATACAATCCCATGGTCCACGAACCAAGGGCAGATCTCATCAAACTGACACAACCTATCTAAACTAAGGGTAGAAAACATTTTTGACTCTCAATATCTTCGCGCTCCGCTATCACAAAATGCGAAGACTTTACATTTCTTTATACAAAATTCGAGCTTTCTGCACCAAAACTTTGGTTTTTAACCCTAAAATTGACCCCAGGGGACCCATTCCCAACAGACAAAAGCATGGTGACTTACCTTTGAGTCACTTTGTTGGCACAAAGATCTTGTCGCGAAGACCCCCCAACTCTACTTGGAGTATTGCAACTTCGGTAGTGCACTGTGTTTCCATCCGCTTCATCTCCTCAACCAACTACTCCATTGCTAGCCCTGTACTATCTAACTATAACTTCTGCTAACTCGCCTATAGACCAACCAATGTTCCTTCAATGGTGGTGGTGACCACATAGGCTTCATCGGGCCAAGGCCCTATTATGGCCTTCAGGATGCTCTCTTTGTGTTGCGCTGCATCCATCTGCTCCTTTAGTACCTTTGCCTCCTATAGTTTTGCTAGCCTCTGCGTAAGGGTCATGGTGCACACTGTCACTTTCACTTCATCATATCTCTGCTATAGCTCTCGGGCCTTCATTTCCAACCTTTACAAGGTGGTATCCTCCTACAAATTGGTAACCATTTCAAGCACCTGCTCGAAGAGCGCGATACACTCTATTATGGCATTGTTCATTGCTGCCACGACGTCTTTCACAGTTGTCTTGCACTGCTCTCTCACTTCTGGAAGGGTTGAAGGATGGGCCTTCAACTGTAGTTCTACAATCTTAAGGTTCAGGTCAAACTGAACATTCACCAACTTTGTATTGGCATCACGCACTCAAACAACAAACTTCTAAATCTGCACATCTACTGGCTCATCATCAGGAATGACCAGCGCTGGGATAGACCTGCATGCCTCAGCCACCACCTTGGTCGTGTGCTCATTTTTGTCTATGATAGTTTTGATGACGTTAAAAATGAAATCTCTTTGTACCATCATCTAAGTTTTGTTGACTTTCTATTCACTAGGAAGTGCAGCCAAATTGAGCCCAATTCCTTTAAGGGCACTAATAGCATGCCTGTGAGCTTCAGTCTCTGTGGTTAGCGCTCCCTCAGGCAACAGTATTTCCTAGGGATCCAATGTGCACGCC
This sequence comes from Pinus taeda, assembly GCA_000404065.3. Lineage (NCBI taxonomy): Eukaryota > Viridiplantae > Streptophyta > Pinopsida > Pinales > Pinaceae > Pinus > Pinus taeda. Next base: position 70,772 of record APFE031233954.1, read on the forward strand.
ATCCCTACTACTTCTGATGTTTCGGGCACAAAACTAGTTGATGCTGTTATCACTCAGATTTTCCCTAAAGTTGTAAGAGGAGGGAAAGGGGTTTGAGGTAACCACAAACCAACTTTTGAGTACAGAATCTAGCCAATCGGTAATAAAAAAGGGCTCCCTCTTTAAGTTTTAGCTTTGGTTTATAAGATATTAGGTTAATTATGAAAGCTTGATGGTTTTGATTGTGTTTGGTGGTGAAATTCAGTAGCAGATGTGTAGAATTAAGTATTTCAGGCCATTGGGCTAATGGAGTCAAAAGAAGATGGCTCAGCTGGATTTGGTTTTTCAATAAAGGATGGCTTCACAAGGAAATATAGCTAAACAGGGAGAAAATAGGGACTTGAAAAGATAGAATGGACTTAAAAGGGATGAAGGGCAATTAAGAATCCTTCAACATGTTTTAAGAGGAGGGAACTTGGATGATCACCAATAAAAAGCAATTAAGAATTTTTTACTAAATGATCAAATGATAAACTAAGAAGCAAGAGCACTTAAGAATTCCTTGCCTATGATAGTTTAGAAGAAAACATTTAGAATAAAAATGGTTGAAAACAGATTGCACTTAAGCACTTTCTGAATTATTCTTTTTCGTTTTAATATTTAAATATGAAACATAATTGATATAATAAAGAAGAAAACAATAACACATGAGATATAATATACTTATTTGTTTGGTGTTTGACACATGAATCCTATGAAAAGTCATTTGTATTAATTCTTCATTCAGCCAGCCATGAAAGATTTGTCCAACAACACTTTATTCCAAAGTAATCAGTTTTACAGAAATGTCTAAGAATCCACCCTCAATGCTCCGAATGAGGGAGTATTTATACAAAATTTTTACAATAAAATATCTCATAACAAAGAGAAATATATTCTAGGATGACTAACTACATATTACATGAAAGTAGAGACAGATGGTCTCGAAGATAGAAGATAAAGTAAACCGATGGCTTACTGTCGCTGTCTTTGTGGATGAGTTGGAGGTAGGCCCTATGATGAAGCATCTCGTTGTCTTCCTCGTAAATCAGTGTTGGATGTTCTATTTTTCATCTTCTTACTGATACTCTTTGACCTGTTCTGATACTCTTTACCTGTTTGATCCTTGTTCACCCTTTCTTACCACTGTTGACTATGGTAGATAATGAAAATTTACTTTTTTACCAAGGATAAATTACAAAATTTCTGTCATATTTGTCCACCATTTTCCTTGTGGTATTCTGGTCCTTTGAAGTTTCCTAAGGATTTCATCAACCTCTATGTATTTGAAGAAATTAGGCTGAACTGGAAACAAATGCCTTAGCTCATGTTCAACATAGAAAAGGTCCTCTAGATTGTCATAGAGAAGTCTGCCTGTTGGCAGTGCCTTTGGTGCAGATGAACTAGCTAATGAGCTAGCTTGGTTATCTGCATATTGGGCCAATTTATCAACATAGTCTATATGTCTCATTAATTTATCATTAATAACTAAAGGACTGGGGAGTCCTTTTCTCTCCAAAATGCCAAATTTCTCCATAAAAACATTAATTTCCTCTTGCATGTTTTGGCATCTCCTTTCCAAATTCTGCATTAAAGACCTTTTGGTCAATACCTTCTTGATTTCCAGAATAGTCCCTATTCTATCTTCAATGACCAGCTCTTCTAGCTGGTACTTATTTTTTCTATTCAAAAACTTTATAAGCCTCGTGGCTTCCTCAGGCATCCTTCCTAATTCTTCCTTAGTTTTATGGACTTATTCAAAAGTTACCTTTACTAAATCAATATGCTCAAAAATTATTTGTATGGATGGCTAAACATCATTTACTAACTGAGTGACATTGGTCCAAAGAATCTTTCTAATATTTGCGAAGGGTTTGTCAAAAGTGAGGTCTTCCTCTAATGATTTCACCTGCTGAGCTAACCCTTTGTTTTCTCTTACTTTTTCAGCATAATTTATCTTTGAAAGATCATATCTCTGTTCTAAGGTAACATATTGTTCTTTTACCTTCTGTAATTCAAAGACTTGGAGTTTCATCTCCTCCATTGATTTTATCATTTCCTTTGTGCTTAAACTTGAAGTTCTTGATGGTGGTGTTTCTATTTTTGTTGTTCCTGTGACTGCACACGTTATTACTTTAGCTATGACTGAAGGGGCATTAGGTGCAAAAGTTGTTGCCAGTCTTGAAGGGACTGCTGTGGAGACTACTGGTATCACATTTGTAGGCTGAGAGGTTGACTCTCCCTGCTTGACCTTTAATGATTTTTCTAATTCCTGTTTAGTCTATTTCAGCTATTCATTAAGCTTGAGCACTAAGTCTATAAGCTCTTCTTCAGACCTTTTTTGTATGACCTCAGTAGTCTGTGGGTGCCTTGAAGGTGGAAACTTCAACTGCTTTCTTAAGGTAGCTATGTCTTCATCTTTTTTTCTAATTAAGGCTTCTGCAGCCTTCACATCCTTTGGATTATGACTCATTCCAATGATCAATTGTTCTAAAGATTTAATTATGTTGTCTTTAGCCTGAGAGGAGGTTTTCTCTAGTTGTAATTGGGCAGTTGTATTATTCAAAGAATTTTCTAATCGTTGGGCCATCATGGCCTTGCCAGTCAATGTAGAATAGATCATTTCCCTTGTTTTCCTATGTAACTCGATCTGATCCATGGGATGAATGTCCTTTGCCATGACCTCAAAATTTGTTTGATGGTAATCTGCAATTGTCTGAGGTTGTTGTACTTTGGGTTTGAAGAAACTCATTTTCATTTTTCCTTGATGTCATAGGCTGACATCAACCTATTCTAATTAGTGGGAGCCATTTTTAAACACTGATTGTAGACCTGAATCCTTATTGGACCATTTCTCGCTTTTATTTCTTTGAATTTCTTCTTAATATCCAGGTTCTATTTTGTTGGATGCTTGAAGGATGATACTTCAGCACTTTGCTGTCTCTCTAGATCATTTCTCTATGAACTAGAAGGTGTCCCACCTATTGGGAATGTCTGATGACTGTCTCCACCTTATTTTCTATGGCTCTCTGTAGTTTCCTCAAACAATTCCTCTTCTGAAAGAGGATTTAGCCTGTGCCTTTTAGCACCAGGCTAGTCTAATGGACCACTGGAAAGGGTAGCTACTTCCCTATCTCTCTCTTTTTTCTTTTCCTCATTTAGACGAGTCTGCAAAATTGGAGGCTCTATATTAACTTGAGTTGGATGAGTCTGTGTTTGAGCCTACTCTTGAGAAGTTTTACGCTGTTTAGACATGACTGGTTGTTCCGTGGCTTGAGTGCTAGCCTCTGGTTCTTTTCCTTCGAATGTCCTTGTAAGTGGTGTATTGGTCTATTGTGAGTGTCTTTGAGAGGTTTCAGCTATAGAGGTATTGATCCCTAATGCTAACCTTTGAGAAGTCTTAAATTGCACCTATCCAAAAGAATCTAGGTGAAGATGTTTTCAAGATCGTTCATTACATTTTCTATGTTGACCTGCTCACTATCAATTTCTACTAAAGTCCCTTCCCTCCATTCATCCATGTTAGCAAATTTCTCAATCTCTAGAATTCTATGATGTAAGTATGGTGATAGTCTATTTTTCATCCTCCTATCACAGATGAAGCTGTGAGGGTCATATGGAATCCAACCAAAACTTTTGTGTAATTTAAGATGATCTTCTAGAATTTTCTCTGCTTCTTTCCATGCTTCTCTAGTGTTATAGATGAAAGGGCCTAATTGATGCTTGATTTTGAGTTGTGCTTTCTTTTTGGCTTTAGTAAAATGAACCAAGTCTGAGTTTATTATCCGTCCATAGCATTCCAATGCAAATAGTCTCATTGGAACATATTTTGGTAACTTGAAAGGGGAAAGTTCACACCCATATATTATGATTTCTATATAATTCTGGTATAAATACCAGTCACCCACTCTATACTATTTGGAGAGCTAAAGGATCCTCTTAATGTCACCACTGATCCTGGGAGGGGAAATCACTGTCAATAAGGTAGTTGCCGGATGAAGAAACTGATCAATGAACTCATTATATGAGTAAGGGGAATCAAAGCATCTATTGAAGATGGAAGTCCAAAAGATAATAGACCTTAGATTACTCTTGGTATCAAGTTTCATGATAGGGAATGAGAAATTATCTGATTGATAATAGAGCATGAGGTGATATATGAAGGTGGTATACTTGAAAACCCTTTCATTCTCTAGTCTCATGAACTGGTCATGAATTTTATTAGCAATAAAGGAGGCATAATCATACTTGGTAGCAGGGGGGTATCCAGGAGTAAAAATGGACATCAACACTAGGGTCAGTTCATTTACATACTCACTAGTGTTGAATCCCATAATAGCAGATATCATATTAACTATGAGTTTACCCATTTTAGTGAAGAAAACCGACATATAAGGAGGTGGATCTTTAGTTTGATATTTTTTCTCTATGAATGTCTAATAGAGGAGATTAATTTCAGATGGAGACATTTTTGTTTGATTTATCAATTAAATTTCCAATGGAAATGAGAGTGAGGGCTTGATTGTGGTGAAATTGCAACATCTCATTGATTGATTCAAAAGTTATTGTGAAAATGACTATTTGGTTGGGAGACATGATTTCTTTGCAGATGGGGTCATATTTTGCATGACACTGGTTGATTATGTCAGGGAAAACATGAACAGAAGGGAGAAAGTACCTCGAGAGATTGGATTCCCACAGTCCTATGTCATCATAGCCATTCAAGTGATTGTTTCGACATTGGCAAAAGACTTTGAGGTGATTTTTATTAGTGGTTAAGTCTTTTATTTGGAAGTTCTTATCTGCCAGAGGCAGATAGTATAAATCTCGATGAGTAGGGGCTTAAATGATGAAAATAATAACATAATTATGGTGAACTTGGGCCCTTTTAGTCAATTTACAGTTGAAAACAAGTATTTGCAGGGTTTTTGTAGGGAATTTGATAAATACCTATTTTTTTGGGGGATGAGCAATGAAATGCAGGTACTAGGTGTGGCTGGAGGGTTCTCGGCAGCATTGGCTGCAAGGTTTGGAGTAGGTTGGCGACTGAAAGCTCGAGCTGGTTGACCTCAATGTTCATTTGCATGGGCGTACAGGTTTACAAAATAAAACAATGAAAAATATTTTTTTTGTTTTATATACAAAGTCAAATATTGGCAGGTTTTTGGATTTAGACGGGTGACATCCGTGGAAAACGACATGATGTTTTTTCATTTTTGGGAGGGCAGTAAGCATTTTATATATCACACTGCTTATGGGGAACAACAATATTTAGCATTGGGTCAGCAATTCCATAGAGTGGTTGATGCACGGTGGGGTACTGTATATGAAACCGCTTTGTGATCGCATGCTAACGTGCAGTAACAAAGCATCGCGCGATATGCTTTATAGCTGTCGGATGTGGGAAGTGTGGTCGGACGGCTGTCGGGGATAAAGAGTGACAGAGGTTTAGTGGAGATAGGCCCTAATATAATTAAATATTATATAATCATATCGAGAGTGGAGGGATTGGCTGGCGAGGTTGTTAATTAACCATGAGGGTTAATTAATCCCGTTTAATGTAGTAGAGGGTCAAGGTCCTTAATGGGTTGCTGATTAACTCATTAATCCCATTTTAAAACAAATTATGGTTATATTTTAACTGGGAGTAGAATATATAATATTTCAGGATTATTACTTAATTACAATAATACGGGAGTAGGTAAAATTTATAAGGGATTTATAAATTAATACGTGTCATTAGTTAATATGAATTAAAATAAAACAGTGCTAAGCATAAAAAAATTTGATGCATGTATTCAAACATAGGCTTAAAGTGAAAAAGGGTTTTTATGGGAAATATTGTCATTTTCCTAAGTAAAATAGAATTTTACTTAGGAAAAACTCAGTAGGGAATGAATGATTTTTGTGAAGGAGTGTGATGATTAATGAATAATTTTAAGTACTTAGGCTTCATAAATTATTGAGCAAAAGGTCCAGTCCCTCCAGAACTCAGAGAAATTCTCTAAGCCCCCTTAATTTAATAAATATCTTGGTACTTAGGGGAAATTAGTGAAAATTTAGGGGAAATGAGTAAGGGAGTTAATTATTTTGACTTTGCTTGTTTGATATGCCTTTCATGTATTGCATGCTTTTTCCTAATGATGAAAATAAAAGGTTTACACATTTTAACTTCATCATTCACCACATGTTATTCTGCAACCATCATCTACCTACCATACCTACTTTAACCTAACATTTTTACTTCTTTATTAGGGTGCACTTAGATTGGTAAACCCTTATCAAAATTTTCTTTTCTTTTACATGGCAATGCCTATCTAAGTCTACACTTATCACATCCAAGTTCTTAGATTAAACTATTGAGCTCCTTTTATTTATTCTACCTGTCTACTTATCTTCCAAGATTACACTGTTTGGTTAGATATTTATTCTCTATTTCTACAACATGATATTGAAATATGAACTAGCCGAGTTTAAACTGTTTGGTTGTTCGTGAATTGTGGCATTAGTAACAATCTGCACACAATTTTTTATCACACAAAAGTGAAAACGTAGTGGCATTTAGACTTGCACACTTTCCTGGTCTTTTCTTTTTGTTGGGGTTCATTTTCTTTCATTTTTTTGACCATCTCTTTTATTCCTTTTACCCTTTGATTTTCTTTTAGGGTATACCCTCTTTACATTTTTTAAATTTTTTTATTTTTTACAAATATGGAAAACCTTTGCAACAAGTAAATATATGACCATATTACAAAGCTCAATAAGTCAATCATGATATATGACACCTATTGGTACAGGGGCATAACAGTGGCTCCACTTAGGGATGGCTTTTCCTAGTGAAAAGTCAAGAACAGTAGATTAGAGGGCCTATGAATGATTTTGACTATATTATGCAATCTCATTTTCCTTGCTACTTTATTGTATGTATGATAGTGGTACTTCTAAAGCTTAGGGCCTTCTCTTCGGGCTTCAACTCCAACAAGTCACTGTCCAATCAAAACATCACAGTACAAAGGATATAGTATATACATGTTAATATCGTGGTGACATTAATAAGTAGGATCAAAGTAATGTTTTAACATTCGACCATTAACGGGTCCTTCTTCTGCTTCTGTGCCATCCAAGTTCTTCAGAAAATATGTATTGTTTCCTTGTAGGGCATAGATAATATATGGTTCCTTCCATAGGAAGTCAAACTTCCCATGTTTCCCCTTATCCCCTCTTCTAGAATCCCATATTAACACTTTATCTCCAAGTTAGAAATCATCTGACTTGGTCCTCTTGTCAAATGTCTTCTTGAGCTTTTCCTGCAACACTTGGGATGTTTGATATACCTCCTCTCTGGTTTGCTATAAATTGATGGTCTGGTCTATCCTTCCTTGAATATCATTAGTTTCCACCTAAGCTTCTTGGAGTAGTTTCATAACAGGAACACCTAGTGATGAAGAAAATACAACTTCCATGCCATATGCTAACTCATAAGGACTGGTGCCAATGGATTTTTTGGTTGTAAGCCTATTTTCCCATAGTGCATTTATCAGTTTCTTGTTCCAAGTCTTCTTATTTTTTTTCCAATAGTTTTTTTATGATATTAATGAGGCTCTTACTGGAAGATTCAGCTAGTCCATTCCCTTGAGGGTAATACGTTGTGGAATGGCCTAATTTGATGTGATACTTATTACAGAAACTGATCGTTTTCTTTTATTTTAAAGCTGCAGCATTATCATTTATGATTTTATCAGGGCAGCCAAATCTAGACAATATATTAGTTTCTAGGAAACCTATGATTATTGTGTCATTGGCTTGTCTAGATAGGATGGCCTCTATCCATTTGGTAAAATAGTCAGTGGCAGTGAGAATACATTTGTGTTGGCCTGAAGAGGGTGGATGGATTTCTCTAATGAAGTCAAGGCCCCATTATTGGAAGGGTTCCTCAGTGGAAATTGGTTTTAGGGGTAAAGGTAACAATTTTCTCTTGCCCTCAAAAATTTGACATTTATGGCAAGAAGTGAAAAAATTCTTCACATCAACGAACAAGGTTGGCCAATAGAATCTAGCCCTTAGGATCTTGTTTGTAGTTGATTTCCAATAAAGGTTTCCACCACAGTCTCCTACATGAAATTCTTGGAGAGCCTTGTCAGCTTCATCTTTTAACAAGCAATTCAATAAAATTCCTTCATGATTTTTCCAAAAAAGAGCATTATCTAAAATACAAAACTTTGAAGCATTCATTTTTAAAAACCTATTTTTTGTTTTGGATAACCCTAGAGGAGCTTGCAGGTTTTTTAATACATAAATTACGTTAGCATACCAAGGTGAGTCTAAAAAGGCCTGGTTGATTTGTGGAGTCACCATCTCCTGTTCGTCATCCAGTTCATTTATGTCCATGGCTTGACAATTCGTTTCTTCCGTGAGTTTGGCCAATCCCTGTCCTTTTATCAATTTTGCATGTTGTATTTCAATATCATATTCTAAGATGGTAGCAATCCATTTACCCCTTTTTCCCTCAATTCCATCTTGAGACAGGATGTCCTTGACAACTGCATTTGATACATAGGCTATCACATGAGAATATAATATGTAGACTCTAAAGTATTTAATGGCTTTTACCAGTGAAAAAGCTTGCTTCTCCATTATTTTGTATTTCAATAATGCATCTCTGAGTGTTTTACTAAAAAAGGCTATAGGTTTTTCACATCCCTGGTCATCCTTTTGTAATAAAACAACTACTATAGTGTGTCCTGAGGCAAAAGAAAAAATTATGAAGTCTCTATCAAATTGAGGACTAGTTAGGACTAGTGTTCTGGTTAAAGCCATTTTGATTTCTTCAAATGCTTGTTTGGCTGCTACTGTCCCTTTGATACTTGAATCCTTTTTTAACACATCATTAAGTAATCTAATGGCTTCATCTAGGTTAGATATGAATCTTCTCAAAAAAATTATCTTTCCTCAGAAATCTTGAAATTCTTTGATATTTCTTGGATGAGGTATCTGTAAAATAGCTTCTATTTTGGCAGGGTCAATTCAAATTCCATCCTTTGAAATGATATGACCTAAGAGTTTATCTTCCTCTAGACTGAACAAGGACCTATTTGGATTCAAAGAGATACCATATTTTCTACAATTTAGAAATACTTTTCTGAGATGGTCCAAATGCTACTGATCTGATTTTGAAAAGAGAGTTAAGTCATCCAGATATATAACAAGAAAATCATGAATCTCTTTGGCAAATGCAATGTCCATTTCCCTTTGGAAATTTTCTTCTATGTTTTTATGTCCAAATGGCATTTTAATATACATAAATGTGCCCCATGGTGTTGTAAAAGAAGTTTTCTTTTGGTCATTAGGGTGAACCAGAATCTAGTTATATCCTTAAAACCCATCTAACAGTGAAATTATAGAAGCACCCACTACCCTGTGTAAAATATGATCCATCTTAGGTAAAGGGTAATTATCCTTCAAAAAAAAAATTATTCACATTTCTCAGATCAACACATGATCTTATTTCCCCAGTTTTCTTCCTAGTAGGCAGTAAATTAGACACCCACTCTGAAAATCTAATAGGGGCAATTATCCCTGCTTCATACATACGTTTAATTTCTTTTTAAATAAATGGTAACAAAATAGAGCTGATTCTTCTGAGTTTTTTTTTAAATGTCTTGTGATTTTCTTTCAAAGGTATTCTATGCTGAATTATGGAGGTATCGTATGATTTCAAATCCTCATAACTCCAGACAAAGACATCCTGGAATTTTCTCATGACTTTAACATATTTTAACTCTTGGTTAGGAGGTAAAATCTTTGATAGTTTTATCATTTTTGGATTTTCCTCTGTCCCTAAGTTGTATTCTTCAATGTCTACTTTTAATGTTTCTATCTTTGGTTTCTTTGGAATGTCATTAGAATCGAAGATGTCTTCTCGAGGAGTTAATCCTTTAGGCAGGTGATTGTCTTTTAGGTCAATAACCTCTATTTCTTCTTCAATTATCTCATCAAGGTCCATTTGCTTAAGGTCTTGAACTTCTTTTTTAGTGAAATTTGTGGGTTGTAGCATTTGAATTGAACTTTTTTCTGAAATATCTGTTTCTACCTCATCTGGCTAATTAGTCACTAAATGTATCTACATCTATGTAACTGTTAGAAAGCTCTACACCTAAGTTTAAAAAGTTATTAATCTACTCATCACTATCAAAGACTTACCAATTCTTCAGATTATCAGGGATGGCTGGCCTGTGCCTAATTTCAGTGGTGAACTAATGATTAGGTTCGAAAGGTAATTTGCAGGTGCTAGCAACATTGCCAGACTATGGACTTGAAAATTGTGTTTTCTGGGGATTTTAGCAAGTTGAGTTTCCAAGAAGGTATTAAGAATCTCTATAACTATTCCTCTGTAATACCCTAAGAAGTCATAGAAATGCTCTAAGCCCCTTTAATTTAATAAATATCTTGGTACATAGGGGAAATTAGTGAAAATTTAGGGGAAATGAGTAACGGAGTTAATTATTATGACTTTGCTTGTTTGATATGCCTTTCATGTATTGCATGGTTTTTCCTCATGATGAAAATAAAATATTTTCACATTTGAACATCATCATTGACCACATGTTATTCTACAACCATCATCCACCTACCCTAGCTACTTTAACCTAGCATTTTTTACTTCTTTATTAGGGTGCACTTATACTGGCAAACCCTTATCAAACTTTTATTTACTTTTACATGGCAGTGCCTCTCTAAGTCTACACTTATTACATCCAAGGGCTAAGATTAAACTGTTGAGCTCCCTTTATTTACTCTACCTGTCTACTTATCTGCCAAGATTACACTATTTGGTCAAATATTTATTCTCTATATCTACAACACGAAATTGAAATATGACCTAGCCAAGTTTCAACTGTTTGGATATTCATGAATTGTGGCATTAGTAACAATCTCCACACAATTATTTATTACAGAAAAGTGAAAAAGTAGTGGCATTTAGACATGCACACTTTCCTGGTCTTTTTTTTTGTTGGGGTTCATTTTCTTTCATTTTCTTGACCATCTTTTTTATTCTTTTTACCCTTTTATTTTTCTTTTAGGGTATACCCTCTTTACATTTTTTAAAATTTTTTGATTTTTTACAAATATGGAAAACCTTTGCAACAATTAAAGGTATGAACATATTACAAATCTCAAGAAGTCAATCATGATATATGACACCTATTGGTATAGGGGCATAACGGATGCCGCATTGCTTCATCACACACTAGTTTGGACCTTGGACCCCTCGATCTATAGCTCACGTAGAGCCATCTGAATGGCACCCAAGGCATGCTTCTGTTGTAGCTTGATCTCCTGCAACATTTCTGCGGTGGAATCTCTTATCGTATCACCAATATCATTTAAATCACCTTCTATTAAGGTGATCAGATCGAAAGAAGTCTTGTTGGACTTAGGCTTCTTTCATGGCCCTACCTTCTTTGGATCTTTATTGCACTTAAAGTGGAACAGAGCGGTCTCTAGGTTCGCTCTTCCTTGGTCTGACTGTTCTTCCTCCTTGTCTGTCTTAAGAGAAGGTGACTTTTGAATCTTGTCCGAGCCATACTCCTCTTCTTCTGCCTGTCCTCCCATCTACTTCATGGTGGTGCGCTCTACCTTGGCCTGGTCCTTAGCCTCCTTTTTTTTCTCTTTGCGGCCAACTGCTCCATTTTCATCTTCGCCTCTTCATTTTTCTACTGCACAATGGTCTTTCTAGACCAAGCTATCAAGTCCGAGGTAGTGTGCCAATCTACCAGCTAATGGTCGAGGTCCACTGTGATCGCATCGTTTGTCGCCAGGTATGGCAGGTCATACCATTTCTGCTCAGGATCCTTTCATGCAGGTATCAAGAGCTGGTGGAAGTTGGCCGTGAACTCCACATACTCTTGCAGCTTCCTAAACACAGTTGGCGACAACCGTGCTTGTGGCTGATGGCCATATGGATGCTCATCTCCATCAATATCCAAAAGAGCTTGCTTTCCTTGACCCTTTGAGGGTCCTTCATAGCCTACAACAAAGAAAAATTCACTACCTTTGGTAGGTCGGGCACGACTAGAGGAAACTAGGTATCCTCTAGTAACTCTCACACTCAGCACTATGGACAGAAGCAGCCAGGCATATTGGACTGTTTTGCTGTGATCTTGCGCCTCTCTGCAGTTTGTGAGGAACTCCCCACAGAGGTAGTGTGCCAAGTCAAACTATATGCCCTACACACACTAGACCACAAAGGCTAATACTCGTGCTGACAATACTCGTGCTGACACTTCATCTACATGACACTTTCACATAATCTTTCCTGTCAAGATTTATGTTGCTACTTTGACTACGGGGTCAGCTATACTCATGATGGCATAGCCGCATGGCTTCTTACCGAGTTTGAATTTGTATTTCATTGCTTCAGCGAGGTCACGCTCACTAGTCTTTTCACTAAATTCCATGGCCAGATTTACTCCTGAGTTTAGTAGTCGAGTGATCTTATGGATCAACATGTCAGTGATGGGTATCAACTCTTCTAGCCATAGAAACCCATCATGCACCAAGCACACCAACTGCTTGATCACTACCATGGTTATGGGTGTGTGGTTGTAATGCTACACCCACAACATATTTAATAGACCCGCCTTATCCACCCCTTTTACCCACTTTGTTGGGTCCAACATGGTCACACCAGAGTCTTTGTAGAAGATGTAGTGCATGAGTTAGTCCATGTCTAAGCGGGGAGAATGTTTTGTATGGAATAAATCCTAGTCTTCCAATTTTAAAAGGGGGATGCATCTCAGGCACGGAACTCCAAAGATTATTTGGTTTGGTATTAAGGGTGTGTACAATGTTACCTTACTTTCATCAATATGCTTTGGAACCTTCATCTTGCCTCTGCACAGAGGAATGTATTCGAGCAGTTTAGAAATGGAGTCAGATCCCACCACATCAATGTCCTCTGCCCCCTCCATATCAATGTCGTCCACACCCACATGGAGTTCTTCAACATCAGCTTCAAGCTCTAAGTCAATCACCTTGCCCTTCTCCTATGCGGTGGGCTTTCCCATCTATGGGTGCTTTCTGGGTGATGCAGGAACTAGCTGTTGTGCTTTTTACTTGTCCTTCTTTGATTTTGGACCCTCCTTGGTTAGTGTAGGCCTCAGCCTGGGTGTGCTTGGGGATTTAGGCACTTTGTCTAGTACTTCTACACTTCCAACCTCTGGGGCAGCTCCCTCAGTTTCCATTACGACCTTCGGGGCAATTCCTTTAGCAGTCATTAGTTCTCCTGAACTCATGGTTTTTGCGGGTGCTGACATTACGTTAGACAACAACACCCGCATCTCTATTGGAAACTTCTCTAACATTGAACTCGATATCAGGGCTTCAAATATCTGAGCTTTCATATGCACCTGAGAGCTTAATACCTCAATTCTCAAAATACCAAGTGTTTTTCGCTTGGCAACCACCTGTAATTTATAGGCATTTTCAATTTCAAATATAGCTATTCTCCCCATATCTCATTCATAAATGCTAGATTGGTGGCAGATTTTCATAGATCTCGCCCTTAAATTCTGACTTAAATGCCGCCCCCTGCTCCATTTGGTCATTTTCAGACTCTCAAGTCATGAACAATGACCATAATAGTCAATTTTCAGCTGCCCTGCTCAATCCCTCCTAGGATAGCACAACTCCCTGCGCATGTCTGTTGATACTACGACATTCCCTCATTCTACTCAGTTCCCCAACTGTGCAACTCCCCAACCCGGGTAGTGTATTTTACAGTCTTGTGCCTCCATTCAGCTGCCTGGAGTGCTAAGACTATGATCCCATCATGTATTCATCTAGATGGCTTGCCAATGTATGGCTTCAATCGGCTGCCATTCACCCCCTAGGAATGGTTCTCCATTCAATTTTACAAACTGAACTGCTCCACCATCGGTAATCTCCTTAATGGCATAGGGCCCCAGCCAATGCATCCTAAATTTCCCTAGAAATTTATCAAACATGCTGTCATATAACAAAACAAGATCATTTGCCTTAGAGGTGCATAGTTTGATGTGCCAATTGTTCCATACCTTTTGACACTCCTTTTGAACTTGTTGATGGGATATAGCTAGAAATCTATCTTCTTCAAGCTCTGTTAGTTGCGCGAGCCTCTCCTCCATGGCTTTGGGATTCGTCATTCCTGTGAATGCCGCTATGCACAGACTAGGTATAATGTACTCCATCGGCATCACAACTTCCACGCCATAGACCAGTCTGAACAGCGTTTGTCCAGTCAATTTTTTACCAGATGTTATATAAACCCATAGCACCGTAGGTACGTGAACATCCTAGTGGTTTCTTTGAGCATTGCAAACCTTTGTGAGCACACTCTCCAATATTTATTAAATGCTTCCACTATCCCATTATCCTGTGGATGATAGGGTATGCTCTTCTGATGGTACACCTAACACTCCTCTGTCTTCACATCGATCATCTCATTAAGAAAGTCTGTACTGCGATCATTCATTAGAATTTTTGGACAATCGAACCTTGTCAGTACGTACTCGAAGATAAATTTTGCTATTGTCACTCTCGTATAGTCTTTCACAGGCTATGCCTCCACCCATCAGGTTAATTATTTAGTCGTAGTGATGATGTATCACACACCTGTCTTCTTTCCTAGAGCCTGAATTGATCCTACAAAGTCAATCTCCCACTTCTCGAAGGGTTGTAGTGATATCTGTAGATTCCGCAATAGCTCATCCCTGCCTGAGGGTCTGCCCATCCTTTGGCATGCATCACATGCCCTACAATACACTATTGAATCCTTATGCAAGGTTGGCCACCATAACCCAACGCGTAGAATCTTCTGCGCTGTTTCTTTTCCTGCATAATGACCTCTTACAGCTCTATCACGAGCCTTAGCGAGGATGGTGTTTTGTTCAAACTCTAACAAATAACATTGCAATATTTCATCTGATCCCATTTTGTACAAGTGCCTTGCAATGACATAAAAGTCTACTACGTGCGCCACCTGTTTGTTCTTCTATTGGCTTGTATATCATTATGGAGCCGTAACTGTCATAAGGAAGTGTATAATATCTTCAAAGTGAATGTCCGTGATGTGCACTACAAAGAGCTACACATTAAGTAGCCCCTCAACCATATTAGTAAGTTCATCTCCTATTTCGATGCACAACAAATGATTCGGTCCAACATTCAAACATCCTGGTTTCACAATAACTTGAAAATCGTACTCTTGGAACAACAATAGCCACTTTCATATCTTCCCCCCAACACAATATTTTTGACTAGGTATTTCAACTTGGAATGGTATGTATACATCTTAAAGTGTATGCCCAACAAAAAGTGCCTCAACTTCTGGAGCGCGTACACCATAACTAATCCTTCATGCTCTATTGTGGAACAATTTTTCTCTGCTTTGGAGAGATTCCTACTTGCAAACGCTTTAGGATGATCCAAGTCCCCTTCACTACCCTATGTCAGTACTTCTCCCAACACAATACATGACACGTCCACATGCACATGAAATTCCTTCTTCCAATCTGGGAAGACCAGGATTGGTGCGATAACCATCTTCTCCTTCAACACATCTAAGATCTTTTGGCATTCTTCATTCCAATAGAATGTAACATCCTTTTTTAACAGTTATTCCATTGGTCTGGTAATCTAGGCATAACTCTTGATTAATTTCCTATAGTATGATGTATACCCCAATGTTGAGTGTAGCTGTTTCACACTTCTTGGTGCTTCCAAATTGATTATGATCATGATCTTTGATGGGTCTACCGTCAAGCCTTATCTACATATCACATGGCCCAGTAAGATCCCAAAAGGGATGCAAAACAAACATTTCTTTAGATTGAGCATGATCTAGTATCTACGACATGTATGTATCTAGCATCAACAATAGACTTGCCACATGGAGCTTCACTAATCCAAACACTGTCTAACCATTGAAGTATACTTCCAGAAAGTTATGAATAAAATCCTTGAACGCTGTGATGATTATGCATGAAAAGATCGTCGGCACATTCTTCAGTCCAAGAGGCATCGCCGTATATTGGAAGCATCCCCATTTAGTCGCGAAGGTAATCTTACTTTTATCATCCAATGCGATCTTCATTTGGTGTTACCCAAAGAACCCATCAATGAATGAATACACTTCATCAGTGAATAGGGTTGCGAAGGGATCATGCATGCAGCCATCATTCAACTTCTTGAGATTTATGCATATCCTTATTTCTCCCTTCTACTTCTTTTCCTAAACCACTATTGGGCTTATGGAATCAGATTCTTCCACTAGGTCAATAATACGTGCCATGAGCACCTTATCTAACTCAATGCAGACCCTTTCCTTATACTTTGGGTTGAGGCAATAAGGTCTTTGTTTCATAGGTTTTGCATCCGATTTTAGGTTGATCTTCATGACACCTATGTCTCCTATTATTACTTTCAAATAAAAAAAAATCATGGGGGACAAGTCCTGATATTCATGGAGCTGTTTGGTGACTTTATCTACTATCGAATCATCCCAATAGTCCCCAATATTTGCAAACTTTGGTTCTTCCTCTGTGCCAATGTTCACCTGTCTAGTTCTTAGTGGCTCTGTTATGTCAGGGTTCTCTAGTTGTGGTCCTTCAATTCCGCAGTGATATTCAATCTCCGGGATATTAATGTCTTTGTCTTCTTCTTCTTCTGTTACATTGTAACACTGCAGTGTGTGGCTCAGCTGGGTAGTCCAATGAGGTTGAATCAAGTCTAGAGGATCTGCGTTATCCTAAAGATGGATGTCTTAACCTCCTGCAATGCTTCATCGATGGATTCAAATCCATCCTCAAAATTGAACGTAATCAGAAATCCTTGGCATAAAACATCCCATTCTTTGGTGCCATAACAAGGTATGACAAAACAGATGGACCCACTTCGATTAAGGCTTCACTCCATATACTTCAGTCCATTTGGCCAAATGATCACACAAACCATTCCTCCTGTCATATTTTTCTGCTAGTCGTACCTTCAGGTGGCCAATGCATGTCCTCATCATCCTTCTATATTTGCGCCAATCCTCAAAACTATCCTTATGTGTACCCCACCATCTTGTGGGTGTAGCGTGCAGTGCCCAATCTAATGCTTCTCGGGCACTTCCCTTTCGAATGCATCCAAAAAGCGATCAATGTCAGTTAACCCATCATAGTGAGGAAGATTTCTTACCTATGATGATACGTAGCACAACTACTTGGTCATCATATTACAACATAGAGTAGATACTTCATGCAACTAGTTCTGCCAGTGCTATAGTTCTTCATCTGAGTTTGACGTGCAAGAGTTCTCGCGGTCCCATGCAATACATTCATGTACTGTTGAATTCACCCAATCCTGGTCTCGCGTTGTTACCTTGTAGATCTGGTCCAAATTGTCATCACTTTCATAATCTCAGATCGACTCTATATAGCGCGGTCCTTCTACAGGATCCAGTGAAACCACTATGTAGAGCACTTTCTTCTCAAATATCATCTTTTGCTTTTTCAGGTTGATTACCCCATTCATGTCAATGGCCCAATCGATCCCAAGGAGCATGGGGTAGGGATTGCTATCATCCACAATGTCTATTACTTCAAAATCCTCCAGTGTGCTTGCACGTTCGATGTCGACTATTACACCTTGCAGCCTCCCCATTGGGATCATTTTCTATTGATTCACCATCCTTAACTGGATCAGAGACCACTATAGCATAGCTCTCCCCACTCTTTCCCATGTTTGTTTTGGAAAAACATTTGCGTCAGACTCCAGATCCAAGATAACTTGGTCCATTTCGTATTCCCCTATCTACATGGTGAGTCTCATTGAACTATATCACAAACCCTCCTATCATATGATCGAGCCAATTATTGACAGCGCACACAATCTTATCTTCAAAGGCTTCCAATTTCCTTACTAACTTCAAGGTCTAGACAATTGGACTATTAAGCCTCCAGCTTCCCTGCCCATCTGCCAAATTCGTGATCCACTCGTATAATTCAACTGAGAAAGAACAAAAGAAGATTTCATGAATTTCTATGTACAGATATGTGTCCAACCACTGTTCCTTCATCAATCGTGGATTCCTGTTTTCTTGCGTTGCAAATTTGTGGATCTTTCTATCCAACGAGTCTTCAATCACTTTCTTAGTTAGATTCCAATGATGTGACATCACACATCTCGGTATGGAGATCCCAATCTTGGAAATGAAACCATTTGTTGGCTTGATGGGCCCTGACCCAGGATCAACATTAGTCAGCCAAGCAAATCCTTACACTACTGGCCCTTTTGGCATCAATCTGGGGAGTGCTGACTGAAGTCTCACCTGGATTAGTATGGGGGGATGCAGGAACCAAGTTTCCACACCTTGAGATGTTTGTGATGTCTATTTTATACCTTAGCTCTACCTTTGTGCAGATCGATAAGCCTTTAGGGATTATCAATGCACTTCTCTATTAGTCTTTTAGAACCCCCGTGAAGGTCTGCAATCATCCTTCACATAACCTAACATGTAATATTGGCACTTACACACCTCTGTAACTACTTTTCTGTATAGTTCCTCGAATTATCTTAAGTGTTCACCAATTCTATCATGTAATTAAGATTATCTTTGCATAAACATATATCTCTAGTTGCTTTCATATAACAAAGGAAACATATAGATTCATGCATCAACTTAGCAATAAGACATAAACCTAGTGCTTAACATAACATAATCGCATGCAATTTACATAAGTAAAATACACAGTAATTTCAGAATACTCTTCTTTATTGATGATCAAGATATTCAGTATAGACTCTAACTACCCTGTGCACACAGCCGCAGGGGTCTGCGCACTCAAGTGCAGACTTCTACCCTAGGCCTTTACGCACTCAGCTGCAGAGACCATTTCCTACACTAAGACTCTCACTCTTAGCTCTTTACAAACTCATCAATGACTCTATCTCCATTAACTGAACATCACTTCACTTAGACTCCTCTAAGACCCCCTTTTTATACAATCCCATGGTTTACGGACCAAGGGTGGATCTCATCAAGCCGACACAACCTATCTAAACTAAGGTTGGAAACCCTTTTTGACTCTTTATATCTTCGTGCCCTGCGATCAGAAAACGTGGAGACTTTACATTTATTTATACAAAATTTGGGCTTTCTGCTCCAAAACATGGCGTTTTAACCCAAAATTGACCCCAGGGGACCCATTACCAACAAATTTACTAGAATGAAACCAGTATACAATTTTTCATTTTTTTTTCTCCTTTGTTAACTATAGTTTTGAAGAAGCATATAAATAGACCCATGTATGTCATATAAATAAACATGTATTATAGTTTTAATAAACAAATTTTATAACAAGGCAGAGTAACTGTTAAATTTCCAAGAATGAAAATAAAAATAAATTAAGAAGTACTTTCAAACTTGGGTAATTTGAAGCTAAGTTGAATTATAAAGATTTGTATCTATGGAATGAACATAAAAACAAATTATTAAATACTTTCAACCTTCAATTGAGTTGAAGCTAATTTGAATGAATTAGAGATTTGTATTTGAGTTGAATTAGAGATCTCTAGTTGTTTTCTTCTTAAAATTCTCCAACCATCCAACCAAAAAGAAACAACCTTTCTTGCTACCTAGCCTTCTAACAGATTTGTCTGAACAATGATCTTTTGCACAACCTAACAATATGTGTATAAATATATTAAATTCATGTTATTAATTTTTTTTTTACAGGGATCATAAAACCCACTTAACATGGTTGAAAAATGGACATTATGCATAGAAGTTTCTTGTTATCCCAATCCAGGGAAAGTAGTTATTAGTTATGTGCTATGAAATATTGTGATGAACAAATTCCTCCAAAGGAAAATTAATGTACTTGGAAGAACAACAAATGATGAAGCAAATTATATTGCAACGATAGAAGGCTTAGGAACAACTAGGGGGTATGGATCCAATGGAATTGTAGCCTTCACCAATTCCAAACTTGTGTGCAACTAGATGAAAGACGTGTACCACGTTAAAAGAGAGAGGCTAAAACAATTGCATGGAGAAGCAAAAATTATTGTTAGTCAATTTCAATCATTTAGCATAAGACATTGTGCAAATTTTAATAGGATTTCTACTAATATATTGTATGGGGCAATGGAAATTCAATATTTGTGTGTTAAAGACGAATTAGTGTTAAGAAGTTATCCATCAATAATTATTGATGGACATTGCAAGATATCTTTGATATGTGTGTGATTTTTAGTTATAAATGTGTCATTTTTAATGACCATGTGTTCTTTTCAATTCTATAGCAATTGTGTCCCCACTATGTAAACACAACTTGGTGAAATTGGCATGTTTTGGAAAAAAATTGTATTTAATTTTCAAAATGTGTGTGCTTCAACATTTGTGTTTTTAGTCTTGAGTATATGTTAAATGAAGAGCTTCAGATTGTTATGTTAATTTTATGAATTCTTTCAACGTTTTTAAATAACAATTTTAAGATCATAAAACGCATGATGTAATTTCAAGGGTTATATCAATTAAATGAATGAGGTAACTTCAAGGGTTATATCAATTTTCTGAATTCTTAATCTTTTTTAATAGAAATTTCAATATTTTTAAATGCATGAGGTAACTTCAAGGATTACAAAATTTTCTAAATTCTTGACCTTTTTTAATAACAACTTTAAAAATAATTGTAAATGCACGAGGTAAATTTTTAAATATCATGCATCTATATATCTATAGATGTCCATATCAAGGATGAGAATTTTCCACATGATTCTTCAAGGTGAACATCAATAGAGTCTCATGCATCTACTAGAAGGGGAGGTTGAGGTCATGGATCAAAGAGAATATCAAATGAATCGGGGGAGGTCCATCATTCACATTGTGGTATTTATTATATATATGTTTATGTAAATTTACTTAAGTGATAAATAAGTAGAATCATATGTATGTACACATGTATTGAATTGATTTTCTATTTTTTCGTCAGATGCTTCGCTCACTATGTTGTCGCGTGACAGTGGTCAACATTATCTGGGTGGTCATCAATCTTAAGGTGGTCAACATAATTTTGGTAAATTATATAACTTTTCTATGTTAAAACAAATTTGTACATGTAAATGGATTATATGTACATATGTGTGTACATCTCTATATTTCATACATGTATGAATATAATTGTTCACATGTTTTTATATTTATGTAATTTTATATATTGATCAAGAGGGTGGAAATGTTGGTCCAAGTAGACGTAAGAAAAGTTGGGCAGTTCAAAAAGAATGCCATAGACCAGCTACAACTTATCCATCTAATATTCCTGATGAGCTTCCTTTGGAGACAAACCTCCAATAATGTACATTACAAAGGTGCAAAACACATTATTCAAAATTGAGGAAAGATCTTGGGAGTTTGGAGCTCCCTATAGAGAGTCGATAAAGCTTAGAAATAGTTGTGCGCTCTTTAAGCTCATTTCTTGATGTTTACAAGAAGCTTGGGCCCACCACATATTCATTTATAGATATGATGAGGCGTAGAAAGGAAGTAGTGATGGGTCTCCATAAATGGATCGAGGTTAGTAAAAGGGTTACAAAAGAAAATGAAAAATATATGTTTATTTTCAAAGAAGTGCAGAAAAGAAGGATGCTCAAGGTGCAATATTTCAAGCATCCTAATATAACCAACCATTTGTATGATAGGTTCCTTGGAAGGTATGGAAAGCTGCCATGGAATGACAAGGTTCAAATGTATTTTGAAAATTTATTTTATGTATAATTATTTTTCGGTATGAAACCCGATTATAATGCCCTTCCATCTGAATATTATTGTACTGGGAGAGGTCATTTATATGATCGTAAGGGCACATTACGTGATACTAAATTGCCTCGCCCTCAGCCACATTTGGTATGAAAACCTCCTCGTCTAGTAACTTTGCGGTCAGAGATGGATGCCACTTCTCAAATTGGTTGAGAAGGAAGGGATGCCATTATAGACAACATACAGAGTGCATTGACGGGAATTGATATCGGTCTAAATCGACAAAGAGTAAGAGCTAATGCATGTGCTAATTTTGTATATAAAATAGATGAGGAGATAGACAATATTAATACTGAGGAGCTTAAAGAAAATGTAAAGGCTTTTCATAATGGTTGCCAATACCTAATTTTTCATGAAGAGGAGTGTGTGGGATCAGTATGTGTTAATAGTTAGGGTGGATATTTTAATGTAATTTGTAATGTATGTCTTAATGTCAATTCACATACATTTTGTTATTTCTTTCAGATATAGTATAATACCTAAAAAAAAACTCATTTGTTGAACCATTTTCATTTAACTCATTTAACTCATTTGTTGAACCGAAATTTTGATAATTTAATAGTCACAGCTTCAGGTTCCAATGAAGATATTTTGAAAGATGTTAGTGTTTTTGAAGAGTTCATGTTGATACAATCATTATTCTAATTTTATTATATCGGTATATTGTGAGGACATGTTTTTAAAATAAATAATTATGTATATATAATTAAATGTTAACAGATTCTGATTTCGTCCAATGTTTTGGACATAACACGACCCTCTTCCTCTCTATTAGGAGATGTGCCACATTTATTGAATATTTAACTTATGTTTTGTTATAAATTGAAGTCAAAGTTTGATTAAAAAATGAGATAGATTTATCTTATACTTTTAAAATTTTGGAATTTTAGGTTTGTGGAGACGATTTCCATTCTCCAGGGACTTTAGTGATGGAGTCGACAATGAGGATAGGATCATCTAAACAATTTGAAAAAGTTGTGTAACAATTGTTTTAATATTGTGAGTTTATGCATTTTCATGTGTAAAATTTTTAATATATACATGTGCATGTATTGTAAAGAGCATACAAGAGGGTGCAATGCATGGCGAGCAACACAAGGGCACAATGGATGGGGACCACCATGAGGTATTGCATAGAATTTGAAACTTTTTATAATTTTGTTATGATGAATACATTCTCATTTAATTTTAAAGTACATAATATTATGTATATATGCAATTACACATGTTGTGTAGGGAACCCATGATTGAGATGAGAGCACGAGGATGTTGATAGATCATATATTTTAGCTAGATTCTTTAAATTTATGCAACATTTTATTTGATAGTCTTTTAATGTTATATTTACTTTTATCATGATATAAATTTTGGACATATTTTAAATCTTGAACTCCTTATTATGATTTAATACATGTTAATTTCGGAGTTTATGTACATTTTGCATAGTATAATTTTCACAATGTTTGGTTTGATCCTTAAAACTTGGTTTTACATATTTAATTCATGAACATGTAGCAATAAGAGTAAATTTGCATTTAGTTGGTACATTTTGCATTTGAGTGAAGATGATTCTTAGGTTTTGTTTAAATTTGTTTTTTCAAGTTATTTAAAATGAATCTATTAAAATTGTAAATTACAAAATGTGAATCTACATTTTGCATTTGAATGAATCTTATAATTTGGTGTAGATGTCTAAAAATATGATAACTTAAAATTGCATTATAAAATATGGTATGTACATTTTGCATTCATTGTTAGGCCCCTATACTACTAGTCTAACCCCTTAATGTTATTAGTACAACCTCCTTATTATATTGTTGTACCCATGTAGTCCCCATATTGTTATTATTGTGCCCCATAGAAGCCCACTATTGTTATTATTGTGCCCTTACATTATTATTGTTATGTTGGCTCTGATTATATTATGACTCCTTAGATTCCCATATATAGAAAGGAGGTCTTCTCATTTGTATCATCCAAGAATTGTTCATTTGTGTAATGTAAAGGAGGTTGCCCCCTCATAGAGGCTTATTTATAAGGCGTTGATCTATCTTTTCTATCATTCTGTGAGTTGGTTTCATATCATTTGATATGAGAGCTTTGGATTCTAGGGTTTCGCTACCCCAAACAGGTCATCGTGGAATTTTCACTATAAAATTTTCGCTACAAAGTTTTAGAATCTAAAAAAAAAACCATTTGAGAAGAAATTAATCTAAACCTCGTATCCAAATTTTAGATCTTTTCATGCTATATTTTTGGAGATATAATATGAGGAAGTTAGGTTTTTTGCAAGCTCCAAAATTTTATCTAAAATAGGTCATCTTGGAATTTTCGCTATAACACTTTCTATACAAAGTTTCAGAAGCTAAAACAAAAACCCATTTGAGATGAAATCGGTCTGAACCTCGGTTTCGAATTTTAGATCCTGTCTCGCTATATTTTGGAGATAAAATCTGAGGAAGTCAAGGTCTTTGCAGACCCCCGAATTAGATTCCAAACAAGTCACCTTGGGAAAATCATCATAGCATGCATTCTGAGCATTAGATTGAAATTTCGTAATAAGTTTCTAAAATAATACTGCTTGTAGGTTTTTGTATATCAGTTTCAGGTGCTAAGGTCAAAACAGTGAGGCGCGACAAGTTTTACAAGTTTGCTCTACTGAACTAGTCTATAATCAAGTCATTGTGGGAGACTTATCATAACTCTTTCTTGGATAATCAAATACTAATAAGACTTACGAGGCTTGAAAGAGAACGTAGAGAGCTCCTGCAAGAAGAAATTTTAGGACTTGGAGATTTGAAATTACATAGTTAGAGTCGTTTCAATATTGAGCTCCTAAAATCAAGAAAAATTGAGATGAGGAAGTTTGATGGCAAGGATCCAGTAAATTGGATACTACATATAGAGAAATATTTTGATCTAGATGGTGTACCACTATTACAAAGGTATGTATTTCATCTTCATATTTAGAACAAGATCAATTTTTATGGTATAAAGGGCTTTGTTCTCATAAACCACTTGTTACGTGGTCAATTTTCACAGAGGAAATTATGGCACATTATGAGGATACAAAGAGCAACACCTTCTTTAGAGAAACACCACAACAATTGGAAGGAAAAAGAGAAAAAGGGCTTTGTTACAAAGTGGAAAGAAAAATTATGGAAACAAGGAAGTCTACCCCTCACAACTATAAAGATGGGAGTGTTGTTTCTACTAGCCATCCACAACCTACATGGGTTACACCACAACAATTGGAAGAAAAATGATAAAAAGGTCTTTGTTACAATTGTGATAAAAGGTACATTAAATGTCATAAATGTGCTGAGAAGAAATTATTTTACATTGATTCTGGAGAGGAGGAAAAAAAGGATCAAGAAACATCAAAAGAAGAGTACATACACCAGGAACCAACCTTAGAGAAATAAGAGATGAATCCAACCACATCTAGTAAAGCATTTGAAATAATTACTACTCCTCAAACTCTTTAGATAGAAGGACATATCAGGAAGAAAAAGGTTCAAGAAGTGAAAGACCACATCAAGAAAGAAGAAATGAATCCAACCATACCTTGTAATGCAATAGCCAGAATTACCACTCCTCAAACTCTAAATATAAAAGGACATATCAAGAAGAAAAAGATTCAAGCAGTGAAAGATCACATTGATCATCAACAACAAGTTCTCTAACTTTTAAAGGATAGCACCACTTTGGTGCAAGATCAAATGAAACAACAAGTAGATCAACATCACAATGAAAGAAGTTTTGATGTAGGTTATTAGGTATTTTTACGACTACATGTCAAGCAAGCTATTTATGAGAAGGAAATGTTGGCAATAATACATGCACTTAAGAAATGACAACTTTACCCAATGGGAAGACACTTCAAGGTAAAAATGGATCATGATAGTCTTAAATACTTCTTAGAACAAATATTATCTTTAGAAGAATAGAAAAAAATGGGTCACAAGTATGTTGGGTTATGACTTTGACATCATCTACAAAAAAGGGAAGAAAAATTTTGTTGCAGATGCACTCTCAAGAAAGGATGAGGATGTGAAAGCGATGTTTTGTGCTATTTCTATTATCCAACCAGATTGGATAAACAAAGCAAGGGATGAATGGAAGAAGGATGAAGAAGTGTGGCCACTCATTCAAAAGGTGCAAAGGATCCCAATTCAAACAATGTTGCTAGAACTTGAAGGGGAATGAAATATCATATTGGAACCTGGAGCAGTCACAGAAACAAGAACCTGATAGCTACAAAATCGATCAATTTCAGAGTATCTCATCAAGTGAAGGAATTTACCCACTGAATATTCCACATGGGAGGACAACAATTTTATATAGAAGCATCAAGAACTACTCAAGCATTGAGGACAACACTTTTTGAAGGAGAGGGGCATGTTAGGACCCTATACTACTAGTCTAACACCTTATTGTTATTATTACAATCCCCTTGTTATATTGTTGTACCCATGTAGTCCCCATATTGTTATTATTGCACCCCATAGAAGACCACTATTGTTATTCTTGTGCCCTTACATTATTATTGTTATGCCGACTCTAATTATATTATGACCCCTTACACTCCTATATTTAGAAAGGAGGTCTTGTCATTTGTATCTTCAAGAACTGTTCATTTGTGTAATGTAAAGGAGGTTACCCCCTCGAAGAGGCTTATTTCTAAGGTGTTGATCTATCTTCTCTATCTTTTTGTGAGTTGGTTTCATATCAATCATGTATAGAAATGATACTATGGATGTGAGTTGATAGTTAACTTTTAATATAAAGTTGTATGAATGCACCAAAATAAGTTAGATAAAACTGCATATTAAAACATGGCCCACAATTTGCATGATGCATGCATGGTTTGATGCTTTTAAAGGTTTTACATATTTAAGTTCATGAATATGTAGCAATGAAAGAAAATTTGCATTTATTTGGTACATTTTGCATTCAATCATTCCTATAATGTTAGTAGATGATTATTAGGTTTTATTTAAAGTTGTTTTGTCTTGAGTTATTTATAATGAATCTATTAAAATTGCAAATTACAGAACATGACCTACATTTTGCATTTGAATGAATCATATAATTCAGTGTAGATGTCTAAAATAATGATAACTTAAAATTGCATTATAAAAATGGTATGTACATTTTGCATTAATGTATAGAAAGGCTACTATGGATGTCGGCTTATAGTTAACTTTTAATATAAATTTGTTTGAATGCACAAACATAAGTTCGATAAAATTGCATTATAAAGCATGGCCCACAATTTGCATGATCCATGCATGGTTTGATGCTTTTAAAGGTTTTACATATTCTCATTTAGTTGGTAGATTTTGCATTCAATCATTCATATAATTTTAGTAGATTATTCTTAGGTTTTGTTTAAAAGTGTTTTGTCAATTTATTTAAACTGAAACTATTAAAATTACAAATTACAAAATATGAGGTCTACATTTTGCATTTGAATGAATCTTGTAATTCGATGTGGATGTCTAAAATAATGATAACTTAAAATTGCATTGTAAAATATGGTATGTACATTTTGGATTCATGTATAGAAAGGCTATTATGGATGTTAGTTGATAGTTAATTCTTTAATACAAAGTTATTTGAATGCACAAACATAAGTTAGATAAAATTGCATTATAAAACATGGCCCACAATTTGCATGATGCATGCATGGTTTGATGCTTTTAAGGTTTTATATATTTATATTTAGTTGGTACATTTTTAGTTCAATCATTACTATAATGTTAGTAGACGATTCTTAGGTTTTGTTTAAAGTTGTTTTGTCAATTTATTTAAAATGAATCTATTAAATTTTCAAATTACAAAATGCGAGGTTCATATTTTTCCTTTGAATGAATATTATAATTTAGTGTCGATTTCTAAAACAATGATAACTTAAAATATCATTATAAAATATGGTATGTACATTTTGCATTCATGTCTAGATTGGCTACTATGGATGTTGGGTGATACTTAACTTTTAATATAAAGTTGTTTAACTGCACAAACATAAGTTAGATACAATTGCATTATAAAACATGGCCCACAATTTGCACGATTTATGAATGGTTTAATGATTTTAAAGGTTTTACATATAATTTAAGTTCATTAATATGTAGAAATGAAAGTAAATTTGCATTTAATTGGTACATTTTGCATTCAATCATTCCTATAGTGTTAGTAAATGATTCTTAGTAAATGGCTCAACTAACCACAATCACAAATTAACAAAGCAGTAACAATGCTCAGCTCAACCAACCACAATCACAAATTAACAAAGAATTAAATCTTCAATACAATTCTACATAACAGGCAATGTACATATAACTTTGTAACTCAATACAAGACCCAATGAGTATCAATTTCACATTATCACATTCTTAAGAATGTAAAACCTAAGAGTGCAAAAAAATAAATGCTAAAAATGTACTTGAAGTCTAAGTTCCCAAAGATGAATCCAAGTAGAAGAAATTGTTGGGAAGTTCAATTAAAAAAATTCCAGTGGAACTCCATCCTCAATGATCCATTCACTGACAACTTTTGACATTCTCCTTTTTTTAACTTTCAATTGTTTTTTTGATGGAACTTCTATCAACTTTATGTGTGTTGCAAAAACCAAGGGACTATATTGGCAACTAATGACATCGGGTTGATAGTTTTGAAAGTAAACATTACTCTCATTTTGGTGAGTTTCTTGGAAAAGAAACCTTTCAATATAATAGACCCTCTTTCATATATAAAACCCTTATCATCATCGTCTGCCAATTACTTCATCTTTCATTTAGTGCACCACATCAAATAATACTTGACATATTCTATGTTGTTAATGGGTACAACTACAACAAAAACATTTCCTGCACAATAAAACCGGTGTAAATTCAGATAATAATTAATATGAAATTAACTTTATAAACATGGAATTGATTTTATTATCTATTTCTAGATCTCTATATTTTAACTATTATCTAGATACTTATACACATTGATTTTAAAAACATAAAACACACACACACACACACACACACACACACATATATATATATCCTTTAAAAGCAATTGAAATGTTACCTTCTCTAACGAGATCAGAAACTCAATCACCTTCAGATGATACTATAGTCTCCTTTGATTCCATCTCTTCGAAGCTTGCAACTTACATTTCCCCCTTTGTATTTAGTTCTGTATGTTTCCAAGATTTTACATACATATTATTTTCAAAACATCATTGGATTGTGTGTCCTCTACGTAAACAAGATAGAAACATGAATATTTTCTTTTATCAAATGTAAACACATTTCGATAATCCTTTGTTTTAACTGAATGCAATTTTCAAGTCTATTTTACTGTTTCGACTTCATATGTAATTGATTTATCTACATCTTCGACTCCAATATGCCAAAAAAACCTATAGTACATTCAAAAAAGTATTTAGATATGTTATTTAAAATAAAATTTATACATCAAAGGTAATCATCCTCATGTTGCTTAAACTATATAATTTTTTGATGTTTAAAATTAGAAAATTAATAAAAATTATCATGTATTAAAACTATATATAAGTTAATTTGTATATATGTACATACCTCCATACCTCCCTTGATGGGTTAGTCTAATGGCTTAGTGTAGCATTGCACCATTGAACGACTTGTCCAGCTGGGAGAAGTCTGTTTGCACAATGGTCCATTTGATATCTTTGAAGTGCTCATTTTATACATGCCCCTGTACCATCATGTTCTCCTTTTCCATGACCAAAATTAAAGAAATTCCAATGGTGTTTAATATGGGTTTTCTTATGAAGATGACACAACCAAAAGGATGATCGTGAAGATTTGAATTGACCTGCATATCCACCTGACCATATCCAATGTTCATTGAATTTTATTCCATGAATTTTCAATGATTCATAAATATTATCAAAACAATGTTGTACAAAATTTGTATCATGTGTATGATCATCAGTGGTATAAAAGTGACATTCTTTAATAACATGTTGATTCTCACTAGTGCTTTCTATATCATCAAAATGTTGTTCAGGATTTCTATATAGAATATGGACAAGCATAGAGACTTGGTCAGAATGATAATATTCACTTTGTATTTCATTTTGTGCAGCAAATGTGTAATTCTATGCAAAATTGACTATTGACAAAATGGTCCCTAGTGGAAAATTTTCACAAGATTTTTTGAATCGCAGGTCCTGCCATCGAGCTCTATGTGAATGCTTCATGTACATATAAATTTTTGTCTCAAACTTTTTCAAAAACTCTATCACAGGAATTTATTCTTCTTGTAAATCAACCCTTTTAGCACTTGTGCTATTATTTGGGTTAATTGATGTATGGATATATTCATATCATTTCCATTTCACTTTTAGGTTAGACAATGATTGATCATTTATATCAATATAATATTTGTTGTGAAATAAATTTAAATTTCCACAATGATCACATTTTTTACCACCAACACATTTCTTTTGCTAAAATGATTCATGACTTTCTCTTACACAAAGAATTTCGGACATGAAACCATTGATAGTGGAAGGATTAGGTGATTTTTTCCAAAATGTTTTACCAAAATTAAGGATGGTGTCATAATATAATTTAAATTCCGCACGATAACAACAACAACAAGTGTCACATATATTGGTTTAACATACTATGTTTTTTATTTCACAAAAGTATTGATTGAGACATTAATTCCATGATGCTCTTCTATGAACTTATTGAACAACTCTATGTGAGTGGTGTCCAAGATATGTTTTTCATGTTCTTCATATTGATTTCATGTTATTCTTTGCCACATCACATTCCTTGATTTTGGTGAAACACGTGAATTTTTCATCCAATATTCATATATTACTTTTTAATATCTTCTCCAAGTCTATCTTTGTATGGTTTCCTACAAATAATTTCCCAACAAGCGAGCTCATCATTTACATCTATTTGCAATCAAAATTTCCTATGTTTGTGCATTGTTTTTCATCAGGTCCCTAATATTTTTTCCATAGATTTTATCAAACGATTTTCTTTAGTACTTGATGAAACCACTGCCATTTGTATTTCTCTACATGCAACTACATGATTTTTCTTTCTAGATCTTCTGATTCTTTTTAGAGCACTATTGATATTTTGAATCATATTTTCCTTCACATTTTTATCTTTCATTGATTTTTTAATACCCAATAGATTTGTTGTGTCTTTTAATTTCTTTGTTGTTAAGAGACCTTTCAAAATTTGAGTTTGAAATTTCACACATTCATCTTTGAAGAACCTCTCAATAAATGACCTTAACATGATATTGGTATAACATGGTTAGCTTTTTTATCTCCATATTGTCAGTGTCAACATTTTCTAACATCTCACCATCAATATTTATTTCATCTGTAGATATGAAAATTAAATGTAAATGAGTATAAATATTCATTAAATGATTAAATTAAAAAATATAGTTTGAATGAAATTGAAATTAAAAAATATTAAAAAATATTTTTCAAATTAGTTCATCAAATAAAAAATAGATTTCACAATGCACTAGTTAAATTTTAAATATGATTTACAATATTTACATTTACATACATGCTAAAACTTCTAGTTGAGATTGATTTGCGCTTTCAATATTTACGCACTCTTCCTTCTTTATTTTGTAATAGTTTCTAGCATATTCTCTATGAGCTTCAATGTATCTTGTTCGATCATAGTTTCTCTTGCAATTTCTTTGATTTCCCATGATAATTCAATCTATGTAGATTTTAAAAATCTAGCAAAATAAAATCAATTTCAAAATTTTGTCAAAAAACTCATTTTCAAAATTTATACCAAAAAGCTCACTTTAAAAATTCAACACAAAAGACTTACTTAAAAAAAAAAAAAATCACTTTAAAAATTCAACCAAAAAAATTTACTTTAAAGAAAACCCACTTGAAAAATTCAGCACAAAAAGTCACTTTAAAATATTTTTCTAGAAGACTTATTTTAAAAATTAAGCTAACAAATCTCACTTTAAAAATTCAACCCAAAAGACATACTTTAAAAACTAAGTCCAAAACATTTCCTTTAAAAATTCAGTTAAGAAGATTTATTTTAAAAGTTGACTTCAAATGAGGTAAGAGTGTGAAAATAATGTTTCGGATCCATTTATTTATATCATTCGGGTGAATTTTTTTAGGAGGATCACATCATTTCGTTTTTGTGGCCGATAGAAAATATTGACACATTTTCAGCTGAACTTTTAAAAATAATTCAGCGATACTTTTAAAGTAATTTAACCAAATTATTTTTTCCATTTATTTTAATGGGTGTTGAAGATAAACACAACTTCACCCAAATGTGTTTTTAGTTCGCTGAACTGTTTTAACCTGCAACTCTGCAACAACTCGACTCTGACCACCTTTTTCCAACTTTGAAATGCATAAAATCCATCAAATTTGGTGAATTTACTATCAAAACTAATACCATCATTTTCCCAATTGGATCTACTTTTAGTAGATATAAATTTTATGGAATTTGATAGAAATTTACTAATTTAAATTAATTTTCCAAAAAAATGCGTGCAAAAAATTTTTGAAGGTCATTATGATTTAGTGAAATAAAAAATCTATATCATCCAAAATACACAATAAAAAGCTATGAAAAAATTATGGTTCATTACATTGGTTTGTCTTCTGTAATGGGAAGTTTTTATATTTTGATTTTAAAACTAATATGTTGAGAAACTTGACACTCAACTAAACATCTTCAAAATCTGTAGTTTTTCCACATTGATTCAATTCAAAAAATTATAGTTATTATGATGTGCATTAGTTGGTTTCGTAAATATAATGATATCGAAGTAGAATCTGTCTAGATTGTTGCAACACACTTCTTTTTCAAAAATGCGAAGTTAACAAAGAATACATTAGTGCTAAAAAGCATGACATTTTATTAATCCCTTGATTTTTAAAGAACACAGTCAAACAATTTCTAAGTTGACATATCGAATGTGAATAAAACAAATTCAAAAAAATAAGTAATAGAAAGCTAATAAAATTTATGACAAGTTTTCTTTTATTGTAAAATGAAATTCTAAACAAGAAAATTACTTTGGCTTGCCAAAAGTTGAAGAGCTTCTAAAAATGATATATTTTTTCTAAAAAAAGGGCAAAAAGTGTAACCCAACTTCACATAAATAAAAGTACAAGAGAGATATATTTAATTTTCAATGGATATTGAAGTTAGGATTTTGAAGTATATAAAATTAGCATAGATCAGATTATACCAAGTGTTGAGAGGATGAAATGGTTGAAGATACTATGGGAGAAGAAGCCCTCAGTGAAGTTGAGTTTTACTCTGAAGTGGATTTAATTTGTAGGTTCACTGGTCTTTGGAAAAACCTTGTTGATTTCCACTCTTGGATTAATGAGCATTGGAATCTCATCATCTCAACTAAGCTCAACATTTATCCCTTGGCTCTATGTTGTTTTATCATAGTATTTAGTAATGTTAGTGATTGTGTGAGGATTCTTGATGTTGGTCCCTAGTTTTAGGGTTGTGTAAGTCTCACTCTTCAACTCCGTTTTCCCTCCTTCGTTCCTCTCTCATCTTCAATCTCTATTGCTCATGTATGGGTAAGGCTTCATATTCTCCCTGTGCATTTGTGGAACCTTGCTTCTCTTACCTCAATTGATAACGTCTTATGCAGGTTTCATTAATGTAGTGAAGATAATAGATTTGATCGAAAATGCACCTATGCTCATATATGTTGGGATATGGACTTCAGTAAGGGATTTCCTACTAAGATTAACCTCACTGATCCTGAATTCTCCTAGGATCAATCACTCGATTACAAAAATGTACATTTTCATTGCAAAGGCTTCTATGAGACTGGTAATTCCCTCAAGACCTGTCCCAATGATGGGAAAACAAAGTCAAATTTCTCTTCCATAAAACCAAAATGGTGGGATGGTGTTTATTTTATCATTATTCAATTTCCTCAGTGGCTCCTACTTCTTCTTCTCACAATTCGTGTAGCACTCAATAGGTTGTAAAAATCTCTATAACAATGGATAGAATATCTCAAGCTTCACTCATCTCATCTGAAACCCCTGTGAAGGTTCCTAATCCTAAGGAGGTTCCAATTAGTCCGAGGTAAAACACTAGAAACCATTTCATCTCCATAATTTTCCAAAAATAATATGTTCTCAGTGTGTAAATTCACTAATTTGGACAAAGGTAAAAGCTTTGTTGATTCTTTGGATCTTGCACCCTTTTTTGTCATCAAAGTGAAAGGGATCTTGTGAAAAAAACAGGTGGAGGCACTTCTTCCCCCTCTGGAATGCAAGGTGAAATTCAAAATTCAATTTTCTTTAAACAATGGTGATATTGTTGATCCAACAAGAAATGGGGCTTGGACCCAAGTTAAAAGAAAGATGAAGAATTCTCAAAGAAAGGTGAAAATGTAGCCAAATAAAAATCTTGATTGGAATGTTTTGCAAATTCACGTGGATTTGAGGGGTTATTGAAAAGTCTTTAAGTGTAACAATAACATTCGCCATGTAGTTTGAGAAAATTTTAAAAGATTCTAGGTTTTTCCTCCATGTTCTAGACGAAATCTTAGAGGACCCTTGGATTATCTGCTCTCAAAAATTGTAATTTCCTTCTTTTATTAATGCAAATTCTTAGTAGTTCCTTCAAAAAAAAAAATATTACAATATAACAAATTTAATTTTATTACTTTTAACTTTTTATTATTAATTGAGCCAGCATTTAAATGTTTACATTCATTTAGCACTATAATATCTCCCTTATACTGGGATATATATTACTTTTAACCTTTTATTATTTTTTGATTGAACCGACATTTGAATGTTTAGAAACAAATACCTACACCACTACAACATGGTCCTATACTAGACTATAGACTAGATCTAGACATAATCATCTTAAATTAAGATGTTTTGGAGGTTTAAAAGTAAGATCAAATTTTGTAATGATTATAAAAAATAAGTAAAAGTCTTGACTAATATATCATTTTAAGTTGAGGGTTTCTAGAGGTTTGAAAGTAACATAAAATTTTGTAATGATTATAAGAAATAAGTAAATACAATTAGTATATTGAATTTTGTATTTCTTATAAAAAATAAATAAAAGTTATTAAATAATATTGAATTCTTGACTTAAAATAAATAATAAATTTATTATATTTGAAAGTAACAAAGATAATAATATAAATGGAATTTTATTAATTAATATAAGAGTATTTTTTTTTTAATAGTAATGAGAATTTTGATAGTTAGACTTGAACCCATACAGTTCAGAAACAAAGTTTTCATCAAATGATAGTGAATTTAAAAATCATAATATTTTTATAAATATTTCCATTTTGTATAAAGATTTTTAATATATTTCCATGAATAAAACTTCTTGTACGTTCATCAAAAAAAATCTCTATGGTCTCACCATGTTTTCTTTGCACTTTTATTTGTAACTTTCCCACCTAGGTAGTGAGGCACATCTTAATGGTAGTAGACTTAGTGAGGGGGCATTTTTATGGTAGTAAAATTGATTTGTTAGGCATTATTAAAAGTGTCTAATTTATATGGAGTTGATAACTCAAGTGGTTAAGAACATGGTTTGTTTTCCCACAAGCCAGTTTTATTTAACATGACTTACCCTACATATGTCAATCATCTAATCTCAGCTCCTACTCCAATATCTCTACTGTGCCTAGACCCTCTCCATCATTTCTGCAACACACTCTCACATACTAGGCACCTTTGTCTCCATCTTTAGCATCTTGGTTGAATAAATGTCTTGGATTTCTATACTTTCTTTGTCATTTATTAGAGTCGCAAACTCTAAAAAAATAACTATACCTATATTGAGTTACCAGGGCTTAATAAAGGCTCAATAAATACAATATTCCAAAGCCATACAATAATTATAAATTGTCACCATCTCATCCACATATTGTCATAGCTACCAACAGGTTGGCCATCACGTATGAAGCTATCTCATAAAAATGGACAAAAATTACCTTGGTTGCCACCTTCAAACCATATGACATTATAGATGCTCCCAATATCCTCATATCTATGAGATTTATGAGATCTCCTACACTAGAAGCCCTTGTAGGTTCCAAAATTATGGGAAATATCAATTGGTTCAATGAAGTGAGTTGAACACTATCATGTGAATTGAGCACTAGCTTATGACACCATCTTAATGCAAGGTGCTTTAACTCTTTAAGCCCTCTTATTGTATTGGGCAAAGCCTTCAACTACACAAAAAATTAAAGATTTAAAACTTGAAGCACTAAAAGATTACCAATGCTCTCATGAAATTCTATCAATTCCCATTAGCAACTCAAATCAAGGAACTCAATCAGTCTAAGCCCCTCCATTGACATTGACAACCCTGTTATACTAGTTCTATACAAATATAGAACCCTTAGAGACATGACATTATGACATAAGAGTTTGATTCAATGATAATGATGCAAGATAATTAAATGGATTTCATTGAGCTTGTGCCACATTCTGTAGAATCTCCATCACTTTTGTGACTCTAACCATCAAGGATTTAGGAGACTCCAACAAATCAAGAACCTCAATTTGGTCCATTTCCAAAAGAATAACAATAATTTTGGCTGCATGATCATGTTCCAATTGATCCACCAAATAATACAAGCTTTCTCCAAGCATTGCTCATTGTTATTCAAGAGTTGCATTTGGAAGAGCTAAAGCCAAAGATCCAATAGCTATGAGCTGTGAAATGGTTGTCTAAACTGCACATAAAGGAAGGCCACCCATTTCTAATGGGAAAGAATGTATCCCTCTTGCAACACCACATAAAGGATTTTCTTTAACATTTCTTTTGGGTGGATACAAATATAGGTGATTAACATGAGATAACATTTGTTATTGTATTAGTGGTAGCCATTGTTTTTGGGGTTTTCGTATGAGTGCTACACCACCTGCAAATCCAACAGACACCATTGCTTATTAGCTGCTCTTAGCTCATGGAAATTCTCTTGAAAATAATGGACAAACAAACCATCACAAAATTCAATATCGGACATCTTCTTTTCCCATTATATAAATATTTTTGATATTAAAATAGACAAGCAATATACACCTAATAACAATACATTAAATATTATATAAATTGTTAAATCTAAATGTAGGATATAATATAAAAAGTAAAGTAAAGTTTAATGTGGATTTTATTTAATGTGGTTTATGTTACCAACCTCCTCCACTGTGAAGGTATCTTCATGGGGAATTGATATGAATATTGGTAGTTACATGAGATTAATTAGGATGAAAAGAGTTGCACATAAATGGGGCCAATGTTTGTAATAGTAGTTACAACCTGCCTTCCCTTTCCAGAAAAATATATGTAGCAAGATAAGGATATATGCATAGTATTTGCACTGCCACTCCTCAACTAAAATTGGTTGTGGCCATAATCAAAGCCGAATGGCCATTGAAGAACCAACAGGGTTTGGTGGGTTTGGTGATAATGGACGACATGGAGGAGGAGGTGGTGGCTTTGGTGAGGGTGTAGGACATGCAGGAGGAGGTGGGGGGTTTGTTGAACATGGAGGAGGATCTGGTGGGGGAGATGGCCATGGGGGATTCACTTAGTGAACCTTTGACATATCACGTGCATTCCTGGTGTATTAAACAATACCCTTAATTTGACTACATATTGGAAAATACCTCTAAAAATCACATTATTTAACCCCCTACTAATATGAACCCAATATAGCTTCCCAATTTAAGAAACCCTTGTTTCACTAGATATTGTAGGTATTCATTTTTCCATTAGCATTTTTAGACCCCATTATATTATTTCATTAACTTTAAGCTCTATTTTTTATATTTGCCAATATAAAAACCCTTTACCCCTTATATATCTACCAATATATTATGTCATTCTTCCCTCAATATATATATCCGCCAATATGAACCCACGTGGTATGATATTTCTCCCCTAGTGAAGCCCTCGTGGAAGTGCAGTGGAGATGAAGGACATGCCGGAGGCGTGTAGGAAGCTCTTGGTTTACACCCAATGGCATGATTATGATCTGAGGCTATGGGTTATGAAGATGGATTACATGATGCTTGCATCAAATCAGGAACACTTAGGTGATGCCTGGTGTGTTACAAGTTTAGTGAAGAGAGTTGGATCCACCAAAGTTTTGATACTTCAATTTGGTCTAAAAATCATTCAACTATTTTTTTGGATCTGTTTACTTAAATAAAGTAATCATAATATTAAATAAAGATGTAAATAGAAAATATAAATGCTAAGTAATAGTCTAATTATTTTAAATTTTCATCTTGTTTAATTTTTTTATATTTTAATTTATTTAAAATATTTTTTAGTCTTTTTATTTAGTCCAATCCTTTGAATCCCTCTAGCTGAAGACCCCCCCCCTCCCCTCCCTCCCTCAGGCTACTCCCTTGCAGTCTCCCGCCTCTCCCAGCCTTACCCTCCCCTCCCCCCTCTGTAGACCACATCCTCACTAGAAATAAAATGAAAGAAGCAAGCCTCACCTTGGATCCATCGAGAAAAGCAGGTAGGAAGTCAAACAAGGAGATAAGAGATGAAACAACAGCAAAAGAAATGGCCACGGGAGCTCAACAGCCGATGGACTCCTTCTTGGGAAAACAAAAAGGAAGTGGGGAAAAGGCAAAGGAGAGGAACGAGGCTCACCAAAAAATAAGTAAGTAATGATTTGGTCCCTTGGAACTGCAGGGGACTGGGCTCCTCTCTTAAAACCAATACAGCCTGAGATCTAATCAATCAAGAGAAGCCATACCTCCTCTTAGTCCATGAGACCAAAATGTCCAACCAAGATTTCCTAAGTCACACCAAAAGACTCAAAAATTTCCCAGGTATAGCCACAGACTCAATTGGTGCTTCAGGAGGAATAGGAACCCTATGGAACAAGAGGAAATGGGACCTCACAAGCCACAAAGCTAGTAACTGGTGGCTGAGAACAGATATTAAAACTACAGCCTCAAATGAAGAATACACCATCCTTAATATTTATGCTTCGAATCATTACAGGGACAAATTTTACTGTTGGGAATCCATCAACTTAGAGTTGCAGGACTCTCAAGACAGGAACATTTTTCTAGGTGGAGATCTGAATCTAATAAGAGACAACGAAGAAAAAATAGGTGGAAAATTTCTTGCTAACCCATCAAGAGACTCGATAGAAGCAATAATAGAAACCTACAACCTCATCGACATTCCTCCCATCAATGGAAAATTCACGTGGAGTAATAAGCGAACAGGAATTCACAACATCAAAGAGAGATTGGATAGAATACTAATCCATGAAAAAATTGTTGCAGGCTTTTCCTCAATTAAAAGCAAAATAATTCATGCCTCTGCCTCAGACCACAAGCCCGTGGCTATAATCTTAGATAATGGCAGAAATCTTGGGCCCCTTCCCTTCAAATACAATAAGTCCTAGGACTCAAAGGATGACTTCAGAAAGCTTATCAAAGATCACTGGGCGACTAAAGTCATAGGCTCTCCCCACTTCATTTGGGAAACTAAACTAAAATCCCTAAGAGATGCAATAAAACTTTGGGCTAAAGAGAACGCAGTGAAGGAAAATAAAAAAAGAGCAGAGTTACACAGGCAAGTGGAACAGTGGAATCAAGAAAAAGAGGACAACCAATTTTCAAAGGAAGATTAACTCAGGGAAAATGAAATGTACAGGGAATTCTACAAGCAAAACGAGAGGATGAGGAAGAACAAAGACAGAAATCAAGATGCCTATGGCTCAGAGCTGGCAACATAAACACTTCATTCTTCCACAACAGAACTAAGCTCAGACGAGCCAGAAACCAAATTGACAAAATTATAGCGGAGGGGAAAGAAATCAACGAACAAGAGGAAATTAAAGCAGCAACGCACAATTACTTTAAGTCTCTCCTATCTGCAGGTCCTCAGTCTTCGAATAACATGGATTTTCTCTCCCCAGTTGAGAGAAAAATAAATAATATCCAAAACAGAGATCTGGACCAGGAAGTTACGGAGGAGGAAATCAGGTTGGCCACATTCAGCATGCAACAGGATAAGACCCCTGGCCCCGACGGCTTCACGATTGCTTTCTATAGGAATCATTGGGGCATAATAAAAAAAGACTTTGTCAGAATGGTTAGAAACATTTTCGAAAAACATAAGATGGGAGAAAACACCAAATCCTCCCACCTAACACTTATTCCCAAGGACTCCAATCCCCTCTCCTTCGATCGTTTCAGACCTATCTCCTTATGCAATGTCTCCTATAAGATTGTAACCAAAATCCTGGAAAATAGATTAAAAAGGCTCCTCCCCTCTTTAATATCTGAAAATCAAGGCGGTTTTGTCCCTAAAAGACAAATCACCAACAATGTCATTCTGATTCAAGAGGCAGTCCACAGCAGCATCAACAGAAATGAAAGAGGTATTATTATAAAATTGGACATGGAAAACGGATTTGACAGAGTCAGCCATCACTTCTTGGCCAATGTCCTCAAGAAATTTGGAACATCCCTCAACTTCATTAACATCATAATGGAGTGCATCTCAAATCTCTGGACTGCCCCCCTCATAAATGGCAGACCCAACAGCTACTTCAGAAGCACTAGAGGACTGAGGCAAGGCTGCCCGCTCTCACCCTTTCTTTTCATTATCATGGCTGAAACTTTGAGCATCCACTTGGAAAACCTTCGAAAGAAAAAGGAGATCATAGGGATTAGCATAGAAATGGGGATCAAAGAAATTAATCATTCGCTCTTTACGGATGACAATCTTTTAATAGGGGGTGCCTCAAACATAATGGCCAGAAGATTTAAGAAAACTCTGGACAACTTTCTAGAAGCCTCAGGGGGAATGCTGAATAACAACAAGTGTAAAATATACACATGGAATGTCCCCCCTATTATAATGCAAAGAATCTCCTCTATCATGGACATCCCAGTTCAAATAAATTGGAGCTACTTCTCTTATTTGGGTCTGCCCTTAGCAAAAGAAATAGTCAAGTCTGAAATATGGATCAAGCAAATAGAAAAAATGAGAGGTCTTCTTCAGAGTTGGGGTTTGTCCTGGCTAAACTTGGTGGGCAGAACTACCCTCATCAAGGTTATCCTCTCAGCCCTCCCTATTTACCAATACACAGTCACTTTGGCGTCAGTAAGCGCTCACAAGCACATGGAGCTAATCATGAGAAGTTTCCTCTGGTAGGGAGGAAAGCACGACACAAAAAAGTTTAGTCTTCTAAAATGGGATCAAGTCACCCTTCCTTATGAAAAAGGGGGCTTAGCCATCAAAATTCCTCGTCTCTCCAACAAAGCGCCGGGATTCAAATTGATATGGAGAATGATTACAGGAAAAGGCTCTTGGTGGGTCGAAGCAATGAAAAGGAAATATCTTAATGGGATAAACTCAAATCTTCTCTTGGATGCAATTGTAGAAAGACCATGCACCTCAGTCTGAAAAATCATTAAAAAAGTCCTTCCCCAATTCAGAAACCACATCTCCAAAGCTCCGGGGAATGGAAATGAAACAAGCATATGGATGGATAGAATTATGGGAATGAAGCCAAAAAATCTCTTTCAGCGATTCTCCACATTAAAAACTTGGATGGAAGGAAAAAACCTTATCTCTCTATACGACATCTCCACTTGGGAGCATAATAATTGGCTTGATTGGAAGGAGCTCCATCCTCCAAATAACCTCAGGGACCAATGGGTCGATCTAAAGATCTCCCTAGTGGGGGCTGCTCCCATAAGCAAAAATACATGTGACAGGTTCATATGGGATCCAAGTGGAGGAAACTTCACAGTGAAA
The DNA here is from genome assembly GCA_000404065.3 of Pinus taeda. Taxonomy (NCBI): domain Eukaryota; kingdom Viridiplantae; phylum Streptophyta; class Pinopsida; order Pinales; family Pinaceae; genus Pinus; species Pinus taeda. The sequence continues at coordinate 112,481 of APFE031233954.1, forward strand.
GAAGGGTATAAACTTCTCCAGGCAAGCTCCAACCTCGGCAACTGGAATCTCTGCTCAGCTGTGTCGAATAACGAATGTCTACCAAAGATCAAATTCTTCACCTGGACTCTTCTCAAAGGTAGGATTCTCACGGCTGAGAATCTCAAAAAAAGAGGGATTCATGGCCCCTCTATCTGTTGTCTCTGCCGGGCAGATGAGGAAAGTAGCCAACATCTCTTCTTAGACTGCCCTTATGCACAAAATTATTGGAAACAAATCACCAGTCCATTGAGAATAAGAGAGAATATCGATGAGCTCACTACCCTCCACAGAGACTGGGAGAAATGCTACCCTCACCCTAAGAAAAGCAAGGCCATCATTACTCGTTTGTGGAAATGTATTCCTCCAACTCTTAGCTGGAAAATTTGGCTAATTAGGAATAGCTGCATTTTCAACAACCAGAAGCCAAACCCAGCTAGAACTCAGGCAAAAACAGTGGGCCTCATCTCAGAAATGGTAAGCGCCAATGGTTCCTCTCAACCGGATCAATCCAACTGGCAGAAGGAGGAGGTAGACTGGTTCAACTCTTTTAGTTTAAGCTACGACCAAATTAAGCAACCCCCTCCAATAGTTGGCAACAAAGCAAACTTCTGGAAACTCAGGGGCACAAAGGAAGAAATATCCTAATGGATTCATGACCAAAAGAGAACCATCCTGCAGTTCGATGGAGCCTCAAAAAATAATCCTGGGAAAGTTGGGGTAGGAGGCATCATTAAAGACCAACATGGCAAAATCCTAGTAACTTTCGAGTGGGGCTTGGGGCAAATGTCGAATAATATGGCTGAGGCTTACAACCTCTTTATCGGCACCAGCATCATGAAACAAATGCAAATCCAGAACCCAATCATCATGGGTGACTCGGCTATTGTGATAGCTGCAGTGGCAACAGGAGGAGAATTCAAAAAATATGCACTCAGTAACATCAAACTCCGGATCATGGATAATCTGACTCATCTAGGCGACATCACCATCAAACACGTCCTGAGAACCAATAATATGGAGGCCGACTCATTTGCCAACAGGGCGGTCAACAGAACTATTGGCTAGGTACGTGAAAATGATCATATTTATGTTAAATCAATTCCTTAAATTGATCCATCCTACAGTAGCTCATGGGAACCTTGTGTATATTAGTCACCTTGCAATCGAGTCTCCTCCTTCTCCCAAAGCCGTCAATCAGCCTTCTGACTCCTCCCTCGCTGACTCTGCCAGCTTTCCCATCAAGACTGCTATAATGGATATTTGCACCATTCATAGAATATGGCATGGGTCTTTGCACAGGCAGAGTTCCCGTGACAATCTCAATCAGAGATTAGGCATTAGTCTCTTTGATATCCACCTTGATTGCATAAGAAATCCAAATCATGACGCCACTCCCACGAAATTTATCCATCTTTCTGTGCGTTGAAAATTATGAAATCTTTGATTCTAATCGACGTGTTGCTATTCTTTCAGTTATTTGTTTACACATAAAACAATGATTGGAGTTTACTTGGATTTTAGAACGGTAAACTTCATTCCTATTTTACATTTTGAGAAAAATTATCAAAATTTTAAGAATATTGTCAAATTCAATAGACAACAATACCACCGTTTCAAAATATTCCATAGGAATAAAAATGCTCCCAATAAAACTATGAGAGGAAAATTATGATTAGTTTAAGTTTGTGAAATTTATAAAAATATTATTATCTAATCCTAAGGTCAAGGACACTAAATTGATTTATGAGACTTTTTTGTTTGTAAGGTAAGGGATCCACTTAGGGGTAGCTATTTGACTGCTATGTCCAACAAAGCATACATACTTTACCCCTCTAGAAAAACATACATATTCTACCCCTCTGGTTTTGAGGATATGACCTCCTACAAGGAAACACATGCTCTTAATCATAAGCTCACTCACACATGCTCTTAAACATAGGTCTACTACTCACACATGCTGTTAACCATAGGCTCACTCCCACTGTATAATAATATTAATTTATTTTTAAGATTATTGTAAAGTTAGTGTATTTGTATAAATTAAGTGTCCAATAAAAATATATAGGCATTTATTTATATATAGAT